>OZ012735.1:690193027-690353027 GCA_963859935.3 Lathyrus sativus
AATTACCAAAGATGTCCCAGGAACTCCATAATCGTCTACCGCAACCTTATAGAACACATTGGGACAGACGATGTAATTTATCTACCAACGATGTCTCATTACTTTGTCTAATTAATAACCACATACTTGTATTTCTCATTAAATACATTGTTAATGTAGTTTGTCTAGATGTCGTACGAGGGTCTCGACCATCAGCCCAACACCAATGATGTTGTCGTGTGGACACCTAAAACACCTATCATTCGGTTCACTATAGTGGAGATGCACCAAAGTGATCGGGTGAAACTGCAGTTCGGGATGCATCAGGATATTCCAATCGCTCCAACGTCTTTCGGACACTGGCATCAACTAAGGATGGATACACAATGGAGTGTAAATCATTGGAAGGACGTTGTAAAAGAGATGTGTCTGCATTGGAAGAACCAACATCAACACTCCTTAACTGACCCTATTATGGAAGGGGCTTGTTCAAATTGCATTAAAACGGCAAGAAGCAAAAATTTAGTTTCGAAGGAATTCCCTCAGGGATTTATATCGTCTCCACAGGGATCAGTGCAATGAAATAACGATGTTCAACGGTCTCTACATTTCTAAGCTTGTTGTTCAAAAGGTTTGGTTTAAAAGGTTCAAGGAACCATGAATAAAAGGCAGAAAATATAAAGACGGAAAATATAAAGTAAAGAATTAAATATAAACGGAGCCTTGTTGGGATTGGATCTTATCAATTGATAACACATGCATTCTTCTAAATATGTTAAACACAACTCAATCATTCGTCTAATATCATCACGTATCACCCACGTCAGAGGTCATCTCTAACGTAACGTTGACAGAACAACCGTGTTGTCTCATTGGTGATGTCTCACGCAACAAAGACACAACACAAAGCATTAAAAACGGATACTCACGCAAATGCTAAGCCTAAATCTATGTCTAGAGTTTATGACCTAACAGGTAATCATCTTAGATCCAAATCTGAAGAGTATATGTCTATAGCGGTTCAAATCAGAGATAAACAGGTAAACAAATACGACACCCATATCGGATAAATGATTGTTTCATATAAAACACAATGATCAGAATACATACATACGCTTAACCCTTTTTACATGTATTCATCTAATCTTCCAAATGCATGTGAACATCGTTCTTCATCACTATTATCACGCACCCGCACAATATCATATTGATCCTACTCATGCTACTCATGTTACTTAATCAACACAATAAAATAGAAGATACAGTGAATATCAACTAACAAAACCATGTCAAACGTTTGTTCATTGATAGATGAAAATCTTAGATCAAAGATGTGAAAAGGTTTTGTCAAGACCCACAAATAAGCAATCAAAGATAGTCAATCAATAGAGAATTCAAACTAGTTCACAAACATATATTAAATGAAATACATAAGCTATCAAAATATTACATCCAAACCCTAACAAGATACTAGAGATCTTACCTTCTCCCTCTTAGGGTTTTGTATTCACTACTACAAAAAAGCTATTTAATAGCGTTTTTTTTTGCTTTTTAATAGCGCTTAAAAGCGCTATTAATCAAGCCGCTATTGTAAAACAAAATTTTTAATAGCGCTTTAAAAGCGCTATTATAGTACTAGTAATTAATAGCGTTTTTCCAAAAGCGCTATTATAGTACCGGTATTTAATAGCGTTTTTCCAAAAGCGCTATTATAAGACACACATTTGATAACACTTTCACACAAAGCGCTATTATAGTACCGGTAATTTGCTTTAATTTTGATAGCACTTTCAAACAAAGTGCTATTATAAGACAAATATTTAATAGCACTTTCAAACAAAGCGCTATTATAAGACACGTATTTAATAGCACTTTCAAACAAAGCGCTATTATAAGACACATATTCGATAGCACTTTCAAACAAAGCGCTATTAAAGTACCGGTAATTTGCTTTAATTTTGATAGCACTTTCAAACAAAGCGCTATTATAAGATGGTGTTATAATGGAGAGCTTTATTATGAAATGGTGTTATGATGGGGAGCTTTATTATGAAAAATAAGAAAAATGTATTTTCAAATAGAAGTTATATAGATGAGTTGATCACTTTAGAAAAGTCGAAAACTCGTTAAAATCTGGTGAAAGAACTTGAACCGTCATTTAACTATTTGCAGCAGAATAATTTGAACCCCTATACAAGTCCAAGCTAACAAAATATGAAAAAACTACAAATCACACGAAAACTGTATAAGATGGTTTGTTCAAATCACACGGAAACTGTACAAATCACACGAAAATTGTATAAGATGGTTTGCCAATATGTTTTTGTTCTTCTTCACCCTGTAAGAATCACATTGAATATAAGTATAATTAGATCTCATTGTGTTCGTAGAATCACGAGATTTTGTTGACAGATGTTATTACTCTGCTGGCTCTTCATAGGAGAACAATAGTAAGATTAATATGACTAGCCATACTCACAAGCAAGTTTTAAAGATATACTCATACACCTTTAATAATAAAGTTGACATTTCGGCAATGTCGCAATATTGTTGTTGTTGAGAATCTGGACCAAGGCGATGCAAAACCAAACGACAATACCGTTGCTTCAATGGTGTCACATATGGGAAGAAGTAACTGACCTCGGCCATGACAGTTTCAATACACTATTGTAATCCTTTGTAAGCAGCAGCCTCTGCACTAGACATTGTTGTAGCCATTTCTTCACAAGCAGCAGCATGTGCACCATCCACAGGAAGCAAAAATCTAGATATAGAATTGGTGAAGTACTGTAGAGAAGAATCCATATCAGTTATGAGGCTTGATTTATACTTATGGTAAAATAATTATTGAAATCAATACTCCTCGTCATACTTGTTGAATAATAGCAACATTGCTTCCTGAACGTTGTACAACAACCCTGAAAGATCTAAAATTGCTTTCACCAGCTGCAGCCGCAGCCTCCGCCTGCATATCAACGAGTAAATCTCCATTATGTTTGGCTAAATGTCCTTTAATTCAATACAACACAAAACTTGAATAACACCACACAAAACATTCAAGTAATTACAATAGTTATTTTAATTCTTGTTTATAAAGAAAAGTAGAAATATTTCAAATAAAATTTGAGAAGGGACATTGAGAAAGAGTGTTATGGATACCTTAACCCAAAGTAGGGAACAATCAAAGTTAGTAAGGAACCATTTATGTGCATTCATGTTAAATGAATCAACTTCTTCAACCCCATCAATGAAGTGGCGGTATTCTGGACATATACAAGCACTTCCAGCATAAGCAGCATCCACATGAAACCAAATGTTGTTGGTCTGCCAATAAGACACCCATAACCAAGTGTTATCAGATTCTATCACTCTCCAAGATGCATGTAGCATAAGCAGCATTATCAATTAAATCAAATACATTACCCTAGTGACTTTCGCCAATGCAGGTAGAGGATCAACAGCTGTTGATGAAGTAGTACCAACCTGCACGCATAAATATAGTGTATGCAGTCAATGCGAAAACGTAATATCTGAAACAACTTGCTATGAATATTTAGATACATTTCCATTCATCAGCAAGAAATACAGAATGAGTATTAGTACAGATCATAGAGTCACGGTTGGTAAAAACATGTGTGCCACCAACAAGGCTGTTATTGGAATGAAACATGTGTACCAGCAACAAATAATGAAGAACAAAGCTCTTTTAACAGCACGAAGAAGGATATATTATCCATTCACCCAATGACTGGATAGGCTGATCACTTTCTCATTTGCATACCCAACATACTAGTAAGATAAAGGAACGCACACACACACTGAAACAAAACTGGACAATTAATTATGTAATGCATGGCAGAGTAATTTATTACAAGCTAATATAAGAAGACTTTAATCTTACATTAGTGCATAAGAAAAAAGGTAGAAGACCACTGGCAATGTCATTTGAAGTTGCTTCTGAAAGTACATCAGGGGCAAGCGCAAAATTTGTGGAAGAATCGGTTTTAAGCAACCTACAAAGTTGTGGATCAATTCCTCCTATCTGCCAATGAAAAGCAAAGATCATTTAATTTATAATTACTCAGTAAACTGATTTCTTTTAAAATAATGCAACCTTAAAAGATACAACCAAGAAACACAAAGAAATATGTCTTTTACAAAGTTCATGGTTGTCAATGAGCTAAACCTCCCGGATCCAAAATACCTTGACACTACATATCCACCTAAAAGTTTAAGGCTATGGAAGTATGGGTCACCTCTCTTATATACCCAACATTTTTTCCATTTCTAGTCGATGTAGGACTTAACCACTCACACTTAAATCCCAATAATAAATTATAAGACATTTTCAATTGAAGTGTCACTAACCATACCTGGCAGGCCTTTTGTAAAGCGGAGTGTGTTTGGTCAGATCCATATGTTACAGGCTTAGGAAGGGCAGTCCTTCCAAGTGTCTGAAGGATCTTGTCACGGGCAGCCAACAATTGATCATATTCTGAGCCGACTTCATAATTTATCACATAGGTGATATGTGTATGGATGATCATGACATGAGTCTCACCTATCATGACTACTATGAGTGGAAATCAATATGACATTTATAACTAGCAGGTGAATAACTAAATCACCTTATTCCAAAATGGCAGAATCTACAAGTTTAAAACAATAATCAAACATATGTTCATATGTAGAAATCTTTTAGAATACAAATACATTACCAAAGTAAAACAAAAGCATCTACATACTTCTGCATGAAAATCTGTCTGCATCCCAAATTCCCAATGACAAAGATTTATTATTTTATATATATGCTTTTACCAGTAAGATAATGAAAGGAAATGAGTACCAAGTTGGTCATAATCTACTTAAGCAACATGTATCATATTCTGACCTTCAAACGTCCAATGCGGTTTATCACGAGTTCTCTTCATTGCCTTCACTCCAAATGGATTATCTTTACTCTGCAATACAAACCAATTTAAATAGTGGTTAATTAGTGATAATGCAAATCTTCGTTGGCAAATATATATGTACATAGCATTTACCCTAAGACAGGTCCCTTGGCGAATGTTGCAAACGGGATAGTCATGAGGACAACAACTTGATTTATCTTTACAACAAACTACAGCTTCAAGAGGACAACATCTCCATGAGAAGCATAGTTTTCCAAATCCAAATGAACAACAGCAAGTAGTGCCCGAAGCACAACTTTAGGATCTGCTACAAACAGATGGTGGGCTAACAGGTGAAGGAGGAGATGGTCCGGGATTTGGAGGATTTTGGCCCTTTTTTATAGGATAGGAAGACTGCATTGTAATTCCACATTTTCCTGACACGTTCGTCGCTAGATTGCGCTCCATTTTTACATAACCTGCTTCTCCCCAGCTCTTACCCCACGAATTCCTAACTATCCAATAATCAAATCCGTTTTCTGTTCCATACCCTACAACAGCAACACCATGGTCTAATGATGTCCCACATCTTCCAGTAAATATACCTTGCAAAAATCGAGACAAATAGTCAGGGCTGGTTTTGAGGGCGAGCAAGACGGATCACCGCACAGGGCTCAAAATTTATCACAAGTATATCTTGGCTAAATAATAACTCATAAAATGTTTGTGAAGATTAAACACTGGTTAAATAGGATCTCTATTTGTTTTATCATGGTTAAACTGCGACTAATCTACAACCTCTAAAATGTTGAGACGGCTCTACGAGTATATACTAAGCCGAAAAACAAAGAAGTACTATTTCACATAGATAGGTAAAAGAGAGCGTAGCAATTGAAATTTCAAATGACCCGTAAAATTGATGAAGAAACTTACTGATACATATAACTGAAATTCCCTACCACCTGCTTCAATGGCAACACTGATTGGTTGATTTGCAACCGCTTTTTTCAAGGCTAACTCGTCATTAACAGGAACCTGTTCGTAGTCATCAATTGTAACTCTAGCATTTTTCTATAAGAGAAAACACCAGAGGAAACTGTAAGTGATTATTGAAATGATAACTAATACAATCATCATATAAATCAAGATTAACATACCTTGTTTTGATCACATTTACCATCAACAGAGCGATATGGATAATCCTTATCAGTGTCAATGCCACCATTGTTTATGATGAACTTAAAGGCATAATCCATGAGTCCGCCGTCGCATCCGGCATTAACTGTTCTCTCACAGTCAATCAGTTCTTGTTCTGATAGTGAAACAAGCTCGTCTGGGAATCTTGTTAATCCCTTCCACTGCAGCTATTGCTGAAAAGGCCCAGCAGCTACCTTCATTTAAATAAAATAAGAAAAGATTACGCGATCTTACACAAAACAAGTAACTCATTAGATACTGGACCAATCTTCGGTCGCAAATTAAAACAGGTTTATAATGCAATGCAATGCAACAACTCTAAAGTTAGATAAATAAAACAGAATTTAGAAACACTTTGTGTTGATGTAAAAAGTCAAGGACACAAGGCGACACATGAAGACCTAAACTTTAACCATAATCCTACACGGTAGAGCAGTGCAACTTTAACCATAATCCTTATCACAGTCAATATCCCTCAGTGTGGTTTCAGCAACATCACCGAAATATTGTCACAGACACAACTTTTATATATAGGTCTGAGTTAAGTTATATGCCACAATATGTTTATATATAGGTCTGTTTCTATGTGTTTTTGTCACAGACACAACTTTTCCCGAGTCATCATCACCAACACCACAAACAAACACATAACCAGTCTTTGCCTTCACCTTTCTTCTATCATTTTCAAGACCTCTGAAATCTTGATAACTCATATTATCATGGCATCTTTTTCATATCAACTACCTTTTCTTGTTGACTCTTCATCTTACTTCACTAATATAAACAATTCCCTTGCTCCTCACACTCTTCATGTTCATCAAGATAACTCTCTTAGTAATCAAGAAAAAGAATCGATTAAAATTTAAAAGAGAACACAAGGACGAAAGACAATATTAGACTAACACTTGAGTCCTAACATAATATGATAATCATTTAGAATAATTAACTATTTGTTTCTCTGAGGCATTTAATCGAACATCTAACATACATATCAATTATAAGAGCAAAAAATATCAATTATAGTATGCTTAAGAAATACCTGTGCTTTCCTTCAAAATAATGATTCTGAACCTTTAAAGAGATACAAAGATCACCGAGTGGAACGAGGTTATTAACTATCGTTGCTGCAGAGATTGTCGAGCTCGTTGTCATCACCGTGTCGACATCAAAACTATCTCTATATATAATAGCAAAACAAAATCAGAATTTCCAACAGGTTCAATTTCGCGAAAGGTATTATCCGTCTAAAGTTTAACCGGATACTGAACTGTTATTGCCGATGGCAAATCTTGCTGAGCTGTTATGCTATTGAATTCGAACTGTGGCGAATCCGAAAAGGATGCATCTTCCTTGAACAGATTCCAAACACTTTGCTCTCTCGTCGCAACGGTTGCAGAACTTGTGGTGTTGGGGGCGTCAGAGCTCAGTTGAGAACGTGTCATGCTACTGCAAAATCGAGTGGCTGTCAAAAATCGAAACCGGTGAGGTTGAAAACTTGATGTGCTGATCCGCGTTGGTTGATGAGAGGAATAAAATTGAAAGTGGTTAATGGTGAGCGGTGGCAAGGAAGGTTGTAAGGAGGGTGGTCGAAAGAGAGATTCAGAGGTTGTCGTCGGGGGTATGAATCAGAGGAGAAGGTGGTGTTAAAACGATGGTTGGACGGCGAAAAAACGGGTGAAGAATGGAGGTTATTGTGATGATCAAGGGTGGAGACAGAAATGAGAGTTTGTGTTCTGTGTCAGAAGAAGATGAATCGCGACGGAAGAAGAGGAAGGGTTGGGTTGTGATGTTCCAGTGAAGGAGAAAGATGATGGTGAGTGAAAAGGGTGCGGCAGATGAATTTTTTTCCGGGAGAGAAGGGTTTTCCCCTTTTGTAATGAAGAAGAAGATCCTCTTCTTATCCCTCTCTCTCCGCTTTCTGCTTTTTTGTTTATAATAATAAATATGTTTGTTTCTTTTTTAATAACACTTTTTTTAAAAGTGCTATTATAGATATGTTTGTTTCCTTTATAATAATAGCGCTTTTTAATAAAGTGCGATCAAAATCATATTGTCAACACTTTATAATAGCGTTTTTTTTGGAAGCGCTATTATAGTGAAATATTTTAGTAGCGTTTTTTTGAAAAGCGCTATCGTAGTGAACATAGGATAGTTTAATAATAGCGCTTTTATAAAAGTGCTATTTTAATGCAACATTTTAGTAGCGCTTTTTAATAAAGCGCTATCTTAGTGAAGATCTATAATAGCGCTTTTTTACAAAGTGCTATCAAAATCATATTCTCTGTACTCTATAATAGCGCTTTACTATAAAACGCTATTATAGATGTGTTTGTGTCCTTTTTAATAGCACTTTTTTAAAAGCGCTATTAAATTAGGCGATACAAAATATCAATTTTGGCATAGTGATTTCTCTCTAAAATAAACTTGAAATGAAGAGACATAAGTTCTGATGTAAAAAATATAACATCCTAACCTAAAAAGCAAGAAAAGTACTTATATAGTACATTTAGGATATGTCTTGTTCGCACTGTGAACATATCCTTCGCCTAAAGAACATCAAATTAGGCACCTGAGATTCCTCTGAACAGTTAAACCGCCCTTGAGGAATATCTAAACTTCGTTGTGCGAGCAATTCTTCGCATTGTGAACCATCTCGCTGCAAGTTTGCAAAACGAGTTTTAGTTTCTTTTCTCTCTGAGTGAAAAGTATCCAGTATCCCAAGGGTCTTCGCTGGCAAGTTCATTGTGCGAAGTTGGTGATGATTTTTCTGGGGAAGTTCGTTAGGAGCTTCGCACGGCGAACTTCTTTATGACTTTCTGTTGTCTTGGTTTTCTTGCCCAATTTCTTGTGTCTTGCTCTTCTTTTGTTTTGTGCCTAATTCCTGCACAATAACATACAAATCAAAGCAACCAAGGAATTTTCCAACAATGAAGCATATCATCTAAAACATGAGTGATACTAATCACTTTCACCTACAAAAAGAATGAAATATGCCAACATTTGATAGATCAAATAAGCAAAGTTTGGCATCTAAAAACTCTCCCCAACTAGATCTTTGCCTGCTCTCAAGAAAAGTATGCCTCTTATTTCAAACAAGAGGATTTGCTCAAGATTAAGATTCACACAAGAATGGATAAAATGGCTCAAACACAAGGAATGCAAACAAGCAGTGGTTTCAAATGTTGAGAATCAAACAATGCACAAGAACTAAATTCTTAAAGCAAATACCAAGCCATGCATCAATCAACAACTAAGTTTTTCGTGAATGGGTCACTCTATCTCTTCTCTTCCAATAAGGATTGAAGAAATTACGCGTTTGCAACCGCGGGGAAAATTTCACTCACCTAACAAACTATGCCAATATCAATCCAATTCATACAATATCTAACAATGAAAAGTGAAAATATGGAAGAAAGAAGACCACTGAGGTCTTTAAGGTTGTAGCTTGGTCAGATTTACAAACAAGGGACATTTCTAAGGTCATTGAAATGAAATTGTCGATGCAAAAGAGACATTCACTGCACATGTTATTTACACATCCCAACTTCATTCCATTTATTTCTCGATTGCAAACCTTCCCAACTCTTATTTCACAACTTATTCTTTCATTATTTTTCTTTTCCAAGTAAGCATTCTTTTCCTCTTCTTTTTTTTCTCTTTTTTATTTATTTAACTTTTTTTATATTCACACAATTTTTTTTTCAATGCTTGCTTGAATTTTTCAAAAGTTGTAGCAACCTACCATTCTTCTTTTTCATTCTCCCCAACTTGACTTTTACTTAACCCTCAAGTGAATGCTTTTGGCTTTTTATGAAAAAAAGGACAATTAAAACAAAATTCAAGGGTTCAACAAAAAATTTTAGAATCTCAACAATTTCAGGATGAGATTCACATTGCTTAGCCTCAAAGGGGTTAACGAATGCTTTCTACTCACAGGTAAGTTACATTTGGATACAGTTGTTCTCAAAATAAAAAAAACGCCTTGATCATTTCTAATGCTTCCAGAAATTCACAATAATAACAAGATAAAGCATGAATCAAACAAATCAACAAAGTTTATCAGTAATCCAACATTTAGTAAACAATGAAAGCTTTTTCAAAAATTGTGGTTTTTGGTCCTACGTGAAACAATCATTCAAACAAGTTGATAAAAGAACAAATTTCATTTGCACAAAGACTTAAGTTCTCAAGCATTCTAAAATTCTAAACAAAGGTAACCATGTACCTTGACAACATTCACTTGTTTCATACTATCATCGCCATCCAAACTCGGTTGAATCTTCATTGGATACTTATATACAAATAGCAACCACTCTAGAAGGAATTCTCACTATCCCCGATCACATTAGAGACAACATAAAAGGAAACAAATATATATAATATAAATAAATATACAAAGCTTAAAAATATAGAACAGTTGCAATGCACTTTAATATCTCAACACCAATCCCCGACAACAACGCCATTTAGTTCAAACTGTAGTAAAGCGGCAAGAAGCAAAAATTTAGTTTTGAAGGAATTCCCTTCGGGATTTATATCGTCTCCACAGGGATCGGTGCGATGAAAGAACGCCGTTCAACGATCTCTACATTTCTAAGCTTGTTATTCAAAAGGTTTGGTTTAAAAGGTTCAAGGAACCATGAATAAAAGGCAGAAAATATAAAGACGGGAAATACAAAGTAAATACTAAAATATAAACGGAGCCTTGTTGGGATTGAATATCTTTAATTGATAACACAAGCATTCTTTTGAACATGTTAAACACAACTCAATCATTCGTCTAATATCCTCACGTATCACCTACGACAGAGGTCATCTCTAACACAACATCGAGAGAACAACCGTGTTGTCTCATTTGTGATGTCTCACGCAACAAAAACACAACACAGAGCATTAAGAACTGATACTCACGCAAATTCTAAGCCTAAATCTATATCTAGAGTTTAGGACCTAACAGGTAATCATCCTAGATCCAGATCTGAAGAGTATATGTCTATAGCGGTTCAAATAAAAAATAAACAGGTAAACAAAGACAACACCCATATCAGATAAACGATTGTTGCACATAAAATACAATGATCAAGATACGTACATACGCTTAACCCTTTTTACATGTATTCATCTAATCTGCCAAATGTATGTGAACATCGTTCTTCATCACTATTATCACGCACCCGCACAATATCGTATTGATCCTAATCATGCTACTCATGTTGCTTAATCAACACAATAAAATAGAAGATAGAATGAATATCAACTTACAAAACCATGTCAAAAGTTTGTTCATTGATAGATGAAAATCTTAAATCAAATATGTGAAAAGGTTTTGTCAAGACCCACAAATAAGCAATCAAAGATAGTCAATCAATAGAGAATCCAAACTAGTTCACAAACATATATTAGATGAAATATATACGGTATCAAAAGATTACATCCAAACCCCAACAAGAGATCAAAGATCTTACCTCCTCCCTTTTAGGGTTTTGTATTTCTCTATCTAAAATAAACTTGAAATGAAGAGAGAAACGTTATGATGTAAAAAATATAACATCCTAACCTAAAAAGCAAGAAAAATACTTATATAGTACATTCATAACCTGTCTTGTTTGCAATGCGAACAGATCATTCACCTAGCGAACATCAAATTAGGCATCTGAGGTGCCTCTGAACAGTTAAACCGCCCTTGAGGAATATCTAAACTTCGATGTGCGAGCAATTCTTCGCATTACGAACCATCTCGCTACAAGTTCGCACAACGAGTTTCAGTTTCTTTTCTCTTTGAGTGAACAGTACCCAGTCTCCCAGGGTCTTCACTGGCAAGTTTGCTGTGCGAAGTTGGTGATGATTTTTTGGGGAAGTTCGCTAGGAGCTTCGCACGACGAACTTCTTGATGATTTTCTGTTGTCTTGGTTTCCTTGCCCAATTTCTTGTGTCTTACTCTTCTTTTATTTTGTGCCTAATTCCTGCATAATAACACATAAATCAAAGCAACCAAGACATTTTCCAATAATGAAGCATATCATCTAAAACATGAGTGATTCTAATCACTTTCACCTACAAAAAGAATGAAAGATGCCAATATTTGATAGATCAAATAAGCAAAGTTTGACATCTAACAAGGCTATACCAAGTTATCAATATATGATGTGGTTTAGGTCGGTTACAAAATCACAATAATTTGTGTCTGAGCCGACGTATTTGATTGACCCAAAGCAACATGTGTCTTCCTCGAACTCACAACAACAACCCAATGCCCAACATCAAACACCATGTTATACCCAACATCCAATTATGTCCACCCAATCAATCTTCCAAAACCGCAACCCATACATGCCACCAACCCAATCATAACAACAAGAGCCTTACCCCTACCGCCAACCTTCTGAAACCGACACCACTTCTGCATAAAGCCCTGATACATCTTTTGACCTTATCCCATTCACCTATAGCCCAGATAACTCTTTTGACCCCACACCAACCAATCAATCTTCCTACCAACAAAATACCTATCCACTTTTTGACTACCAAACCCCACAACAACCATACCGTCCACACCCAACCCAACCTCCCCGACAAAACTACGAAAACATGAACATTGAACTTAATTACGGAAGCGCCGTTGGCAGCGATCCGCCAGACTATTGGGGTCAAATGCTTCAAAATTTATCTGATACGTCAGAGCCATCTCAACAAATACCTCTTTCACAGGTCAACACACAAAGAACAAATACACCTAAACAATCTCGTGGTAGACCTCGGCGCCGTGCGAATCCTCCCCAATGTGGAATCGGTGGTCATTTTGATAGTTAGTCATTGATTTTCTTTTTTCATCTATTGTACAATATTAAAAAAAATTTATATTATAAATATTATAATTTATTATTTCTTTTAATTATATATATTTTCAAAATATTAAAAAAAAAAGAGCATGAACTGAGACGCCATACCATATGGCGCCTCCTCTGCGGACTAGGGCTAGGATTTAAAGGCATACGCCATATGAAATGAGACTCAGTTGGAGGCCAACTTGATCGGCCATTTCATATGACGCCTCAATGTTGAATTATAGCCACTTTAATAATTTTTTTGATTTCCTGTTTAATTGATATTTTAATTAAAAAATATGATTATTTTTAAATTTTTTTTGCAAAACTACGCCTTTGATTAAGAGGACTATTTCTTTTTAGCGCTAAAACGTTTTGGTTCTTGGCGGGAAAATTTTGCACGTTATTTCAGAATTACGCATTTGAATT
Organism: Lathyrus sativus; assembly: GCA_963859935.3. Lineage (NCBI taxonomy): Eukaryota > Viridiplantae > Streptophyta > Magnoliopsida > Fabales > Fabaceae > Lathyrus > Lathyrus sativus. Next base: position 690,206,349 of record OZ012735.1, read on the forward strand.
ATAGGTCACAAAACCTTTCTCTCTCACTCTCTTCTGAACACCAAGTGAACATGAATCGCCAGAAATCAATACTCTCGTTCTTCCAGAAGTCCCCGCCGGAAAAGCGTAGTTCCGGCGGTAACCTAGCCTCTGCGCAATCAGTTCAGCAAGCCGACTATCCTGTCAAGGCAGTCTTCAATCCACCACCGTCGACAGATGACGTCAGAGGAACTGACACGCCGCCGGAGAAAGTACCTCGTCAGGTTTTACCGGCGAATTTCACGCCTAACGCGAACAATAACGGTTCATCTCTGTTTGAGAGCATCATGCATAAGTTTATCAAGGCCGATGATGGCGACAAAGTTAGCAAGAGGTAGCATCGTTTTTCTTTCTTTCTAATTTTGTAGTTTTTCTTTGTTTTCTCTCATTCGGCGAATCGTTAGATTAGGGTTTTCATTCATGAAATGGCAAAAATCGGAACGTGATTTGTTCTAACTTCTCGAGATTTCAATATTTTATGCTATTTCTCTCATATTCATTTGCGTCAAAGGATAAGCACGATTACAAATTGTTTTGATGTTTTATTGGAAAATAATGTCAAGAGAATTTAACTGAAGTTTGATGTTCATAATAACTAGGTCTATTAAGCGATTTGAAACTATACAAAGTACAGTGAAATCCATATAGTGATTAGGTCGATTTGAAACTTGATGATTAAAAACTGTTTAGAAGCACTATTAGGCTTTTCAAACTGTGAAATTGTTATAGAGACTGAAATTGTTATAGAGAGAAGAATTTTCACTTCAAAATACTGATGTGAAATATATAATGTATTTTAGTTTTTTATGTGTATTTTTCAAATAGGCTTTCACATACAATGTCTATATTTTGATGTGCAAATAATGCAGCTGTTGTCATGTCATAATTTGGATGCTTAGCAAGTTAGGCAGTACTGATAGAAATGATATAGTTGAAATTGAAGATGTTACTGAATCATTATGAAAATTGCTGTTTAATTGATACTAGAATGTTTTAATGTGCAACTTTTTCCAGGAGCCAGTCATCAAAGCAAGACAGCTTCCCCAAATCGTCTCCATCATCAACTATATTTATTGATAATAACTGCAAAGGACTGCATAAAGAAGCAGCAGCTTTTGAATCTGTGATGAAAACAAAAGATAATACTGCAAATTTTGAAGAAAAGGTTAACCATGAAAATATGTTCCCTGTAGAAATTGACGCTGATATTATTGGACCAGAAACACCAGGGATGCAGCCTTTTGCTTCTCATGCAAAGCGAAGTCTAGAGGATGTGTCCAAGCTTTCTTCCCTGCGAGATTCTGGTAAACGAGTCAGATTTCTTGATGATTCAGTGGCACTGGACATGACTAAGAAGGAGTTAGAAGTGGTTAGCAAGTTTGAATGGCTTGATCCTTCTCGAATAAGGGATGCGAATGGAAGAAGGCCCAATGATCCTTTATATGACAGGACAACACTTTATATACCTCCCGAGGTTATGAAGAAAATGACAGCATCGCAGAAACAGTATTGGAGTGTCAAATGCAAATACATGGATGTTGTGCTATTCTTTAAAGTGGTTAGTCAATCAAGAATCAACATTGGCATTTTATTCCTATACATCCTGCAGTATATTTATTTATTACTAGTATTTTTATACATAATCTTTAGTTAATATGCCTTAAATAAATCCTCAACATAGGGAAAGTTTTATGAGCTTTATGAAATGGACGCCGAAATTGGCCACAACGAGCTTGATTGGAAAATGACATTTAGTGGTGTGGGAAAATGTCGGCAGGTGATTTCTAATTTTTAGTTGTGGTCTTCAAATTTATAGGTCTTGTGGCTCTTGTCTCATTTTCTGTGTTTATTTCTTAACGTGAATTGTATGATTTATTGTTTAGGTTGGTATATCTGAAAGTGGGATTGATGATGCTGTTAAAAACCTGGTTGCTCGTGGGTAAGGATAGAATGTATTTAACTATGTTTTTACTAAGTGTAGATTTTGTGCATCATATAAATGATCTTTGCTAATTATTGGTTATTCCACCCATATGTAAATCTCCATAATAAAATTACACATTGATAGATAGTGGTTTCCTAATAAATTGTTGGATACTAAGTATGATTTTTTTCACTGTGAAGATATAAGGTTGGGCGAGTGGAGCAATTGGAGACATCTGAAGAAGCAAAAGCTAGAGGAGCTAATTCTGTAATTTTCTGCTTTTCCCATGCTTATTTGACCGTGTTTGGCATGTTATGCTTCAATATATATTTCACTTTTGTTTATTGTTCTTTTAGCCCTATATGGCATTCTTTTAGCTAATTATGCGTTTGTCGCTATTTCATCAATTAACATTCCAAAGTTCTCTCACCTTTGCTTATTGTTCTTTTAGCCCTAAATGACAAATAAAGTTTCTTAGGAAGATTTTATTTGATCTTACATACAGTGAACATGGCAGGACATGCAGTTGTCATTTGAAATTGGGTATTTTTCTGGTTGACTAAATTATTAAAATTCCCTGTATATGTTAGATCTGTTATGTTACTATTAGTTACGAAGATTAGTTAGTTAATTAGGCTGTGTTAGTTAGAAGAAATAAACAAGGCATGCTACCAATAAGAGCAGGGATGCCAATAAAGGGATTCAATTGGTGAATCAGATTGGGACAAGGGAGAGATCAAGTTCTCTCAAATAAACTGAGAATGCATCATTCATTCATATCAATAGAGATTTGCTTTTTTCTTCTTCTATTCTAGTTGGTTCCAATCAGTATACTATTTTAGCCAGTGTCCTTAACTCCTTTGATCTGAAGGCTTTTTCTACATGGTCTAACTTATGCTGCTTGATTGCAGGTTATTCTAAGAAAATTACATCAGGTAGTCACCCCATCAACCAATGTGGATGGTAATATTGGCCCTGATGCAAATCATCTTCTTGCAATAAAAGAGGTTCTCACTTATAATTGTTGTTTAGTTGTTTATTTTTGCGTGCTATTACAAGTATTTGTATTGTCAACATGACAAAGAATTGTATATTTTCTTCAGGAAAGCAGTGGCTCTGATAATGGTTCAGTTACATATGGATTTGCTTTTGTTGATTGCGCTCGTCTTAGGTTATGGGTTGGTTCTATTGACGATGACGCGTCCTGTTCTGCTTTGGGGGCTTTATTGATGCAAGTATGCGCAAAATACCCTTCCTTTACTGTGTCCTGTTATTGTACTTAGTTTCTGTGATTGATATTTTATTTTTGTTAAATTGTTAGGTGTCACCCAAGGAAATTATATTTGAAGGCAGAGGTTAACATTCTTATTTCGTTGCCTTTAAGCTTGTATACACTTCAATTCTGTACCTTGCATAGGATTATTTCTTAATGTTAAGAACAATGTTTTACAGGGGTGTCCAAAGAAGCTCAGAAAGCATTTAGAAAATTCTCTTTAAATGGTGAGTTGTTATGTTTGATTGCAGTTTGGGAAGACCCTTGTATGGTATTAAAAGTACTATATAATTTTAAATGTTTTCCTACTTTTTTTCAATGCCTTGTGGAGCCTTTATGTAAATATCTAGGCTTGGAAAGTAATAGTCTTGCACAGTTTCTTATAACAGATTAATAACTGATTTTGGGGTGGTCAATTATTATGTTATTTTTGGGTGCATTTCTTTCTGCTTAGACTTAAAGATACACAATGTTTTGAAATATTTACATTATAAGATGTGTAGTATCAGCTGAAACAGGGCTTGAAGTCTTTGAAAAATCTTTATGTTCCTCTTTCCTCCTTAACAAACTAGTCAATTAGTACTGTCCTCAAATGTCCTGTATCTCTATGATATCTGAATAGACATATTGAACAAACTGGCTTCTTAGGAATTCAGCCTACCTGTTCCCTTTTGAAATTAAATTGATATGGTATTAATTCGATACTGTAATGGACCTGCTAGCCACAACATCTGCACATTTCATATTTATTTTATGAGCTAAATTGCTAATAATATGGTCTTCTAATGAAAACAATTTAAGTAGATTGTGCTTCATATACATTCTGTCTTGTTTATTAACAACATGAATTGTTCAAGACAAGCTACATGGGGATTAAGTTTTAGTTACCAATTTTTTGCACTATGCTGCAATTATATATTTTTGTTTAATATCAAGTGTTTGTAGCATGAAGTTTTCAGAATATCTTTTTTTACTCTGCAATATTGAATCTATATCTATATGGTTTAAATTTCAAAATCATGCTTGGACCTCATTGTTGGTTTCTGTTCCACTTGCAGGTTCAACCACACTACAATTAACTCCTATGCGGTCGATCACTGACTTAGGGAACTCAGAAATTAGTGATTTAATTCACTCAAAGGGATACTTTAAGTTTTCGTCTAATTCATTGGATCATGTGCTGACCAAAGTGATTCATCCTGAAATCATTTTGTCTGCTCTTGGTGGACTGATAGGTCATCTTAATAGATTGATGGTATAATTTTGTGATTACTCTGATTTGCTTTTTGATCATTATGTAACTATGTTGTTTATGATGAATAATCTGTTCTACTTTTCATACAGCTAGATGAGATTCTACAGAACGGGGACATATATCCATACCAGGTTTATAAGGGTTGCCTCAAAATGGATGGTCCAACATATATAAATCTAGAAATCTTTGGCAATAGCGAAGATGGGGGAAAATCAGGCAAGTATTTGTTCTATTTGAGTACTTTTAGCCTTCTAACATATTTTCATTAGAAGTTTCAGTATGAAAAAGTCTGTTCTACTGGAGTTTCAGGTACACTCTACAAGTATCTTGATAACTGTCTTACTTCATCTGGAAAGAGGCTTCTTAGGAACTGGATTTGCTGTCCACTGAAAGATGCTGAAGGAATTAATAATAGGCTTGATGTGGTAGATCATCTAATAACATGCCCTGAAGTTGTGTCTCATATTGCACAACATCTTTGCGAACTTCCAGATTTGGAACTATTACTTGGCCGGACCAAGTCCAGCCTTAAAGTATCAAGCCCTATCTTACTTCCCTTATTGGCAAAGAAAATATTGAAAAAGAGGGTGGGTTCTACTGTTTCTTATGACAAATTTGTAGAAGATTCCTAGTTAGTTCTTCCTATGATTTCTGAACAATTTGTCACTCTTGTTTTGAATGAAATAAACTTCTCATTTGAATGCCATAGAAAACATATTGACAGTTATGTCTGTCACTACATTACTTAATTTAGTTGCATATTTCATGTCACGGAGAATAGAATTTGGAGACTGCATTGCTGAGAAGGAAATTCATGTGCCAATTTCCATACACACTGAAGCTATAATTTAAAATAATCTGTTCTTATTGATCATTGAAACTTAATTTTCCAGATTGAGTAATCTATCTATATTTTTAGGATCTTTAGATTTTCATTTATAAATGACATGTAGAAAAATGTTCTGAAGGGTGTAGAATGGTCTTCATTGAATGGCTTTTCTGTTACTTAGTGCACATAAATAACTTTTGTGCAAATACATACAGGTGAAAGTGTTTGGGTCTCTTATAAAAGGCCTTCGGACTACTTTGAGTTTGCTGCTTCTACTACAGAAAGAGCAGCCTCTAATATCATCCTTGACCAAAGTTGTTAAACTTCCTGTTTTGACTGGCAGTGATGGGCTCGATCAGTTCCTTACTCAGTTTGAAGCAGCTGTAGATAGTGACTTCCCAAATTACCAAGTACTTTTCTTCCTTAATATCAACTGAAACTTCTTCCACACATTCCTCCTAGGCTGACTTATGGCTGTATGTTTCATTTTATTAAAGTTGTGAATGTGCAATTTAGGTTGATTGAGAAGGGGCATGTACTATCACTGAATGTGCTGTTATGTCATTTGTAAATTAGAATATGAACCATTAGATGTTGGCAATAGCTCAGTGATATTTCTGGAAATTTGAATTCCAAACAATTTATATAACAGTGTAAAATTGAAATGGACTACTTCACTTCACTGAGAAGTATTTTATTCGTCACAACAGTCACTTCTTGTTAAAGATGTATTTCTAGTCTGCCATATGTATTATCTTTGAAATTGCTTTGTTATAAGGGTGACGGCTAGAATATAGTGTTTCACTTGTATATATATAAGTCTAACCTTATATTTGGTGCCAGAATCATGATGTTATGGATACAGATGCTGAAACACTCACAATACTTGCTGAATTATTTTTGGAGAAAACTGCTCAATGGGTTGAAGTTGTTCACGCCATCAATTACATTGATGTGCTAAGATCTTTTGCTGTAACTTCTAGCTTTTCTTGTGGAACTATGTCTAGGCCTGTCATAGTGCCAGCATCAAAAAGTACAAGTAAAGATAGTGGAGTGCCTGTGCTTAAAATGAAGGGTCTATGGCATCCATTTGCCCTTGGAGAGAGTGGGCGGGTGCCTGTTCCAAATGACATAATCCTGGGTGAGAACGACGGCATGCAACATCCTCGCACATTGCTTCTGACAGGGCCAAACATGGGTGGAAAATCAACACTTCTGCGTGCTACCTGTCTAGCTGTTATTATGGCCCAGGTTCTCATCCTTCATTCTTCCAGCTTCTTAAAGTTTGACAATACTTTTTTAAACTATGTTGATGATGTCAATTAGTCCAACCTTTGGATACAAAGAAATCAAGCTGCAACAAATTTTCGTTAGATTTTTCTGATGGCTCTTATAATATATTATGTCTCTGATGTCTTTGCAGTTAGGTTGCTACGTACCTTGTGAAAATTGTGTTCTTTCAGTCGTGGATATCATCTTCACACGGCTTGGAGCCACAGATAGAATCATGGCAGGCGAGAGTAAGTACTCTAACAGCAAATGTGATTTATGGTTGCTTGACACACATTTACATTAGAGATGTTGCCTACCAATTAATGCTTCCATTAGAGTTTTTCAGTTCTTTGAATTCAGGATTGTGGTTCTAAAATATGTTCATGTGTATTGGCGGAGATTACATCATGACTTTATGGATAGTCAATTCCAACAAACTGTGTTTTTGTTTTTAGGTACCTTCTTTATTGAGTGTACAGAAACTGCATCAGTGCTTCAGAATGCTACTCAAGATTCTCTTGTTATCCTTGATGAATTGGGTCGGGGAACAAGCACTTTTGATGGCTATGCCATTGCATATGCTGTGAGACTCTACTCTATTCTTTACTACTGTCTTTCTCAAATGACATTTGGTTCTTTTAGTACATACTGTACTTCCCTTGAGTTGGACATACTCAAATTTAGCACTTTTATAACCAATGCTTGTATTAGTATTGTTCCTTATCCTGTAATTTTGCTCCATGCTCGACAAAACATTTTTATGCTCTTCATAATTCTATGGATGTGCACAGGTATTCCGGCATCTGATTGAAAAGGTTAACTGTCGCTTGCTATTTGCCACACATTACCATCCACTAACAAAAGAATTTGCCTCTCATCCACGGGTCACAATGCAACACATGGCATGTGCTTTCAAGTCAAAATCCGACACTTTTTCCAAACGTGATCAAGAGCTAGTCTTCCTATATCGGCTTGCCTCTGGAGCATGTCCTGAGAGCTATGGATTGCAGGTTGCCCTCATGGCTGGAATCCCAGAAAAAACTGTCAACATTGCTTCTAAGGCTAGCCAACAGATGAAAATATCAATGGGAAAAAGCTTTAAGTCAAGTGAACAGAGATCAGAGTTTTCAACTCTTCATGAAGAATGGTTGAAGACTTTGATGTCTATCTCAAGAATAGAGGATTGTGAAGCTTTTGATGATGATGTTTTAGATACACTAGTCTGTTTGCGGTATGAACTACAAACTTCGTTTAAATCAGGCAACAAGAGATCTAGAGTCAACGGGTAGGGCTACTAATCTTACTTTTACAACATTGCTTGTAAATTTTATACTTATTTCATTAGTGACTAAAGAACACTTGTTTTCATTTTGGGAAAAACTGACTTCTTTCTTCTTTTGTTGGGAGAAAGTTGAACAATAGTTAATCATGCAGTTGAAGGGTGCTGGGGAACGCATTGTTTGTTGTGGTTATATACTACAATAGGAGCACGCTAGTTCAAGATATTATTTAATTGTATTTTCAAGCACTGCTTTCTATAGGTCTTCAAAGTGACAACAAAAGTATTTTACAATTTACTTCCGTTTGAAAATGTTAAATAAAATATTTTATAATAATTTTCATTCTCTTTTTTAATATATAAATATTATTAATTTTTTAATATAGAACTAATTGTTACTTTTTCAACGATGCTCTTTAATTATTATTCTTAATTTGTTACGTTTCTTACGCTCCTTCTTAATTTGTGCTAAAAAGATATTCATTTTGAAATGAAAGTGGTATAACAAAAGTAAAATGATATAAATGGTAATAAATCGTGAATGGTGTCGTTTTCATTTAATGTTCATGTGTGTTTCAAAATAATAAGAAAAGTAAAATGATATAAATGGTAATAAATGTAAGAGAAATAGTTTCACATAAAAAAAATTATTCACATTCAAAGCCTTTTATAAAGAGTTAAAAACATTAACTCAACAAAAAGACAAAAGAGGATAAAGTGTCACATAGACAAATGGGGTGGTACCAAACATTATGCTACTTGTCTTTTCCATACATCCCTCGCCAGTGTCAACACCCCCTCCAAGGGCGTGGGTGTAGAGGCGCTAGTGGCGGCTTGTAGGCGGCACTTGGGCACGACGCGCCAGCAGCGGCGCTCCGACGGCTGAGTTCACTATTGCTCTCGTTTTGGTTGATACATGCGTTTGATTTTGAATTCGAGGAGAAGCAACACTTTATGAAGTGTTGCAGAATGAATGAAAATAGGCAACGCTTGGAAACAATGCAAGTTTAAGTGGAAATGCTGTTAAAAGGTGTTGTTTCATCAAGGTTCGCAACCTTGTGAAACAACACATACATGATCTATAAATATTTTATTCTGGAATTCAGAAAATCACATCACAAACCGAATATCCTCTTGAACAAATTCCAAACTCTCCTCGCTACAAAAATCGAGTTTTTGTCAGTCTTGCGCAAATTCGATATAAGACTGAATTATCCTGTGTATTCCTACGTTCTAACTCTAAGACAAATTTGATACTGATTGAAATACTTTTAATGAAAACGACACCATTCACGATTTAGACTTGGATCCATTCAACTTTACCAATATTTCCAACAGTCTTAGAAGTATTTCAAGCATCAAGGTTATGAACCATGACCTTGTTAAGTTGGATCAGTTTGATGGAACCAACTACACCCGATGAGAAGATAAGATGACATATATGTGAGGGCAAATCCTCATATACCATAAGTACTTGTGTTTCGATGATGTCAAAATATAATAATGGAAGAATCAGGTTTTTCGGCTCTACCACCACAAGGCAAATGCATATCACACCTCTCACATCTCTCTTGTGTGCATGTCATGTCTATCAAACTTGCCATATGGAGTCAAAAGTATTTGGTAGATCATTGGTTATGTCTAAAAGCATAGAATTCACAAAAATAAGCATTTTTGCAAAATTACAGGTTTTGAGTCGACCAGAGGTCAACGCATGGAAAAGAGTAAATTCCCACGGGTCGGCTCACGCTGACCTATGGTCGACCGCTGGTTGGTGCACGCTGACCTATAGTCGACCGTTCGCTTCGTTTTCTGCATAATTTGAAGTCTTTCCACTTATTCCAAAAAGTGGTTATGTCTGTTGGTTTTTGAGTTACTATAAATAGAATTTTTGCTCATTTCTTCAACAACAATTGAAACATTAAGTCAATTGCACAAGAACAACAAAAGTGAAATATGTGCCCTAGTTCTCTTCATCTTCATCTTCATCCTCAACATTTCACAACACAACAATTACACACAACAATTCTTGTTGTGCATTGTGGTTTGTTGAAGGTGATAACGTCTGAAGCCGATGATTGGAAATCCGGTTCGGGTTGAGTTTGGGGTAGGTTTTTCTTGAATAAAACCTTGAAGGTTTTATCCTCCAAGATTCATCCAATTTGGATGTTTTTGGTACGAATCGTCTCTACAACATTCAGCTGAGCGAAGGTGATTGAGGAACAGTGTGTTCAGTAAATCTAGTAGCGGTAATCGGTGAATTGCGTAAGAGAGATTCAGGTTCGATTTGTTGGTGTTTGAGATCAGCCGGGCCAGGGTTTAAAGAACACAGGGTTATTCAACAAAGGGGTTGTAATCGGAAGTCTATCAACAATAATCGAAGGACTTGATTCAACTTGAATCAAGGAACAAGGAGAGAAAGCATCATCAATAACCAGAGATTTTGTTTGTATATTTTGCTTGTCTATCCTTGTATAAACGTTTCAACTCTACAGGTGATATCTATATTATATCGAGCTCAATTCTAGTTTTAGAATTGAGGTCAGACGTACCCGAAGCGAGGACGGCGGGGAAACTGCCTCAACAAATCTTTGTCTCCTTTATTTTTCAGCATTTTCATTTTTGCTTGATAATTGAGTAATTTTAGTATAAGCAATTTTATCAAGTTAGCATTGGTTTGAGTAAGTGATTAACACTGTTTTTAACTCTAGTACAATAGTGTATTGTACAAGGAAGCTAAAGTCACTTACTCAAGACAAAACTCACTTGGAGTGCCTCGCACGCCAAGTGTTTGATAAATTGCCTACACCAAAATTCACTTGTATTGTTTACATATTTTGGTTGGTATTGTGTAGCATTGGAACTAGTCTTACTAATTAGTGATATTAATCAATTGATAGTGTGACTAGTGTGGTGATTCTATTTGCTCATTATCATTTCCATAAGGCTAGACACATATCCAGTATTCTAATAACGGTTCGTTATAGACAGTATTTTTTCCACGGCCGCTTCCGCAAATCAAATATTTTTTAAAACCAATTTTTAATTGGTAGCGCCGACTGATTTTTTAATTGGGATCTATTAAACCCCCCTTCTAGATCTGTGCCATCGTCTAAAAAGTGGTATCAGGAGCACCAGTTCACTCCATGCTTCAAATATAACTTTGATAGAAAATGGCTAACGAACCTAAATGGGCTTATAATAGAGCTCCCATTTTTAATGGAGAAAATTACAGTTATTGGAAGGACTGTATGCGGGTGCACATAAATTCCATAGATAGAAAAGTGTGGAATGTTATTCTCAATGGTCCAATGGAAATAACTTTGACCAATGCGAATAATGAGATTGTGCCTAACCCCGAAGCACAATGGACTGATGATGATGAAAAGAAATATAACTATGATTGGAAAGCCAAGAATATTTTGATCTCCTCATTAGGAGTTGATGAATATTATCGGGTTTCTCATTGTCTTACGACAAAATCTATGTGGGACTCATTGCAAGTCGCCCATGAGGGGACTAATGATGTTAAGCTAGCTAGAACCAACACACTAACACAAGAGTTCGATCTCTCTTACATGGAGCAAGGGGAAACCATTGCGGACATGCAAAAGAGATTTACTCATCTCATCAATAGATTGCATTCACTAGGTAGGCCAGTGGCCAATGATGTTGCTACTAACAAAATTTTGAGATGTCTTAACAAGGAATGGCAGCCGAAGGTAACCGCCATCAAGGAAGCAAACGGCCTCACTATTTTGGATCTAATAACACTATTTGGAAAGTTGCAAGAGCACGAACAAGTGCTCCTAAGCCTAGAGCAACATGAAAAGAAAGAAAAGAAGGACAAAACAAAGATAGTTGAAAAGAAATCTATTGCTCTCAAGACCTCCTCCTCAAAGTCTAAATCTAAGGAGCATAGTGATTATACGTCGAGTGACGAAGAAGAAGATGACAAGAGTGAGGACATAGGGCTGTTCGTAAAGCGTTACAACCGCTACGTGAGAAAGAATGGCATCCAACACTCCGAGAAGAACCTTGTCAACTTCCGAAAGCAATCTAGGTACTCGAGAAATGATGACACCAAGGGGAACAAAACAAGAGGATCATGTTAAACCTGCGGAAAGACCGGACACTATAAACCGGATTGTCCTTTAAACAAAAAGGGCAAAGAAAAAGAATCAAATAAATCACACAAGAAGCAATCAAAGCCGAGGAGAGCATATATAGCTTGGGAAAGCGATAGTGACTCCTCCGAGGACGAAAGCTCAAGTGATGAAGAGGAATCCGTGAACTTGTGTTTTTCCGCTCACCAAAAGAACAAGAAAAAACAGGTACGACATGCTAAATATGATAATTCCTCTAACATGTCTCATTTTGAATTACAAGCTGCATTTAATACTTTGAATTGTGAAGCTAAAGAAGCCTTTAAAAGGCTTGCCTCAAATAAACAAATTTTTGTTCACTTAGAACAAAAGATCCATGATTCCGAAAGAAAACTCGAGGCAATTAAAGCTTCTATAGTGGAAAGTACTAAAGCAGGTTGGGAGGATCTTAGAAGTAGAATAATTAACTTTGGGTGTGACACTTGTTACATTTGGAAAAATGAAGTTAGAACCCTAAATGCCAAACTTAACAAGGCTTTTGAGCCCAAAATTACTTTTGCTATCAATAAATCTGATTTTAGAAAAAGTATGGTGAATCCATATCAAAAATACAAATATGTTATAAGGGATCAAGATAGCAAAGGTAAATCAAAAGTTAACTTTTCTTGTCTATATTGTTGCAAGAAAGGTCATTCCATTGCTAAGTGCCGTTTTAGGAGATTTCTAGTTCCTAAAGGCGATTATCAATGGTTGCCCAAATGCGACCATTTTGTTACTCATGACTCAGGACCCAATAAGCCATTGGGTACCTCCTCTTGTTAATTGCTTTTTCATAGGTACAATGTCTTGAGAACACCGAGAGAAGATGAGTTCTCGATAGTGGCTGCTCAAGACACATGTCAAGAGACATATCTCTCTTCATCGACTTCGTGGCAAAGAAGAAAGGGTATGTAACCTATGGAGACAATAATTGCGGTGCAATATTTGGTAAAGGTAGTGTAGGTAACCCTTCTTCCACTACTATATCTGACGTATTGCTTGTCGAGGGTCTTAAACATAATCTAATTAGCATTAGCCAATTATGCGACAAAGGATACAATGTATCATTTTCTAAAGAATGTTGCAAAATTGTGCATAATGATGAAAAGAAGAGTATGTTTAATGGCCTAAGAGTAAATAATGTCTATATGCTAGACTTGAATGAAGTATCGTTAACAAGTGACAAATGTCTCATGACAATGAGTGAAGACTCATGGTTATGGCATAGACGTTTAGCGCATATTAACTTTGACTTGCTTAACAAGGTAGTATCCAAAGATCTAGTCCTAGGTCTCCCCAAAATAAAGTTTACCAAGGATCACCTTTGTGATGCTTGTCAAATGGGAAAGCAAACGAGGATCTCTTTTAAATCTAAAAATATCGTTTCAACTACGAGACCTCTCGAGCTTCTCCATATGGACTTATTTGGCCCATCTAGAATTAAAAGCCTAGGTGGAAACTATTACGGTTTTGTGATAGTAGATGACTTCTCTAGATTCTGTTGGACTATCTTTTTGGCTAGCAAGAGCAATATGTTCGCTGCCTTTGAAAGATTTTCTAAGCTTTCCCAAAACAAATTAAACACAAACATTTTCTCAATTAGAAGTGACCATGGAGATGAGTTTGAAAACCATTTGTTTGAAGAATATTGTGGTAATCATGGAATTGATCACAACTTTTCCGCTCCACGCACTCCTCAACAAAATGGGGTTGTGGAGCGCAAAAATCGTATTTTAGAAGAATTGGGAAGAACAATGATCAATGAAAGTGGATTACCGAATTATTTTTGGGCCGACGCCATAAGTACGGCTTGTTATGTTTTGAATAGGGTGCTCATCCGCCTCATTCTAAACAAAACACCATATGAGCTTTTAAAAGGGCGCAAGCCAAATGTATCTCACTTGTATGTCTTCGGTTGTAAATGTTTTGTTTTGAATAATGGAAAGAAAAACTTAGGCAAATTTGACTCCAAGGCTGACGAAGGTATCTTCCTTGGATACTCTCAGTCAAGTAAAGCTTATAGAATTTATAATAAGAGATTACTTACTGTTGAAGAATCGATACACATAACATTTGATGAATCTTATCTGAGAAATGTCGGAAAAGGTAGTGTTGTTCATGGTGCAGGTACATCTATGGAAGACATACTCAAAGGTGCCGAGCCGGGAATTGATCAACCCGACCAAGCCAAAGTTGAGGAGGAGAAAGATGTCCGCCATGAGGAAACCGAGGAAGTTCATCCGTCTACAAAAGATGATCTCCCTCCAGCTTGGAATTCTTCCAAAGATCATCCAATCGACAACATCCTCGGAGATATATCAAAGGATGTTACAACTCGTTCTTTGATAAGTAATTTTTGTTATCACTTCGCTTTTGTTTCACAAACGAAACCTAAAAACCCTAAAGACGCCTTAGTCGGTGAGCACTGGTTTTTATCCATGCAAGATGAACTTAATCAATTCAAGAGAAATGAGGTTTGGGACCTTGTCCCTCCTCCGCGAGGTCATCGAGTAATCGGCACCCGATGGGTGTTTAGGAACAAGTTGGATAAAAACGGGGTAATAACCCGAAACAAGGCGCGTTTAGTCGCGCAAGGGTATAACCAAGAGGAAGGCATCGACTATAAGGAGACTTATGCGCCAATTGCCCGACTCGAGGCTATACGCCTTTTGCTTGCCTTCGCTTGTGCGAAAAAATTTAAGCTATTTCAAATGGATGTTAAGAGTGCATTCCTTAACGGTTAAATTAATAATGAAGTTTATTTTGCACAACCTCCGGGTTTTGAGTCTCATGAATATCCCGATCATGTTTACAAATTAAAAAGAGCCTTGTATGGACTCAAGCAAGCCCCTAGGGCTTGGTATGAGCGCCTAAGCAAGTTTTTACTTGATCAAGGGTATTCAAGAGGCAAAGTGGACATTACCCTTTTCATTAAGCGTCAAGGAAAGCATTTGATATTGGTACAAATTTATGTTGATGATATCATATTTGGGTCAACTAACATGAATCTCGTGAGATAATTTTCTAACCTAATGCAGGGGGAGTTCGAGATGAGTATGATAGGGGAACTCACATACTTTCTCAGATTGCAAATTAAACAACTTGAGGAAGGAACGTTCGTGAGTCAAACAAAGTATTGTTTGGAACTTCTCAAGAGATTTGACATGGCAAATTCCAAAGCCATAGACACACCTATGCCGACATGCGCAAACTTGAATAAAGATGAAAGTGGTAAGGACGTAGAGGTAAAGAGATATCGAGGTATGATTGGATCACTTCTTTATCTTACCGCCTCTAGACCTGACATTACGTTTAGTGTGTGCATGTGTGCTAGATATCAATCGGCTCCTAAGGAATCCCATTTAAAAGATGTTAAGCGTATACTTCGCTACCTATCCGGTACTCCAAAGTATGGGCTATGGTATTCCAAAGGAAATGATTATTCGTTGGTAGGCTTCTCTGATTCCGATTTTACCGGGTGAAAATCAGATAGGAAAAGTACTAGTGGTACTTGTCACATATTTTAAAACTCTTTGTTCAGTTGGCATAGCAAGAACCAAGTTTCTGTTGCTTTGTCAACCGCTAAAGCGAAATACATTGCCGCCGACAGTTGTTGCGCTTAAGTCTTGTGGCTTAAGCAACAATTGTTGGATTTTAACCTCAAACTTGAACATGTTCCTATTTTCTGTGACAATACAAGTGCCATTAATCTTACCAAAAATCCGGTGTTGCATTCACGCACCAAACATATCGAAATTCGACGCCATTTTCTTAGGGATCATGTAGAGAAAGGGGATTTTGTTTTTGAACACGTTGATACCAAAAAACCAACTAGCGGATATTTTCACAAAACCGCTAGCCATTGAACCTTTCTTTCATATCCGACAAAAACTTGGTAACCTCGATATTTCGGATCGAGTGTCATAATATTGCTTGTACATCTTTTATTCATTTATGATTATATTGTGATACATCTAACAAATTAAAGTTGTTATAAGTACACCTGTATATTTCATCAAGCTACCTTTGGCATGAAGGTGACGTTGTTCCTTAACTCTCAACCTATCTCTCTCTAATTTCTCATGTTCACAAGTTGCATCATATTATGTGTTAAAATTGTCAATATGACCTATTATATGCATCATGTCTGCTTGGTTGCTTGATAGTTGATGTGGCTATGTATTTATGTCTCATTTGTTGCTCATATGTGCGAAAACATGAAAATGTGCAAATTCTGTCTTCATGAGTCGACCGCAACAGGGTACGGTTGACGCACACAAGTAAACTTTTGAATTTCTCAAATTTCACACAGTATGCGTCGACGCATACAGAGAAGCGGTCGATGCATCGCGCGAAAACTATGAAATTGGTTTTTCAAAAACGTTCAATATTCTCATGATTCAAAATCTTCATTACCCATTAATTGTGCACTACTTCATATGCATTTTTACTTGCATCTATCTCACTCTCATGCTTGCATTTTATCATTTATGTTGCTTTGTTATTTTCCCTAGTTTGTACTTGTGACAATGATTTGCACTTTAATTGTTTTATGTCATTATTGTACTTTGTCTTATTTATATATGGTTTGATTACCCTTTCATATCTTGTTCATTGGCGGTATTTTGTGTGAATATTCGTTAAAGTTGGTTATTACCTGTTGAGAATCTTGTTGATTTGAACATCTATTTCTTAACCTATCTCTCTTTCTTTTTGATGTTGTCAAAGGGGGAGAAGAGTGTGCCAAGCTAAGCCAAGACAACAGTTAGATACTTTGAAGAATTGTAGAATTGCAAAAGGAAGACTTTGTGAATTGGGCATTAAGCAAGGGGGAGGTTACTAATATTGTACATTGCACAAGTTGGTTTCGTACGTTTTGCCATCATAAAAAAGGGGGAGTATGTGAGGGAAAATACTCATATACCATAAGTACTTGTGTTTCGATGATGTCAAAATATAATCATGGAAGAATCGGGTTTTTCGGCTCTACCACCACAAGGCAAATGCATATCACACCTCTCACATCTCTCGTGTGCATGTCATGTCTAGGAAACTTGTCATATGGAGTCAAATGTATTTGGTAGATCATTGGTTATGTCTAAAAGCATAGAATTCACAAAAATAAGCATTTTTGCAAAATTATAGGTTTTGAGTCGACCAGAGGTCGACGTATGGTAGGCGCATGGAAAAGAGTAAATTCCCACGGGTCGGCTCACGCTGACCTATGGTCGACCGCTGGTTGGCGCACACTGACCTATGGTCGACCGTTCGCTTCATTTTCGGCATAATTTGAAGTCTTTCCACTTATTCCGAAAAATGGTTATGTCTGTTGGTTTTTGGGTTACTATAAATAGAATTTTTGCTCATTTCTTCAACAACAATTGAAACATTAAGTCAATTGCACAAGAACAATAAAAGTGAAATAGGTGCCCTAGTTCTCTTCATATTCATCCTCAACATTTCACAACACAACAATTACACACAACAATTCTTGCTGTGCATTGTGGCCTGTTCAAGGTGATAACGTCCGAAGTCGACGATTGGAAATCCGGTTCGGGTTGAGTTTAGGGTAGGTTTTTCTTGAATAAAACCTTGAAGGTTTTGTCCTCTAAGATTCATTGAATTTGGAGGTTTTTGGTACAAATCGTCTCTACAACATTCAGCTGAGCGAAGGTGATTGAGGAACGGTGTGTTCGGTCAATCTAGTATCGGTAATCGGTGAATTGCGTAGGAGAGCTTCGGGTTCGATTTGTCGGTGTTTGAGATCATCCGGGCCGGGGTTTAAAGAACGCAAGGTTATTCAACAAAGGGGTTGTAATCGGAGGTCTATCAACAATAATCGAAGGACTTGATTCAACTTGAATCAAGGAACAAGGAGAGAAAGCATCATCAATAACCAGAGATTTTGTTTGTATATTTTGCTTGTCTATCCTTGTATAAACGTTTCAACTCTACATGTGATATCTATATTATATAGAGCTCAATTCTAGTTTTAGAATTGAGGGAAGACGTACCCCGAAGCGAGGACGGCGGGGGAACTGCCTCAACAAATCTTTGTCTCCTTTATTTTTCAGCATTTTCATTTTTGCTTGATAATTGAGTAATTTTAGTAGAAGCAATTTTATCAAGTTAACATTGGTTTGAGTAAGTGATTAACACTATTTTTAACTCTAGTAAAATATTGTATTGTACAAGGAAGCTATAGTCACTTACTCAAGACAAAACTCACTTGGAGTGCCTCGTACACCAAGTGTTTGATAAATTGCCTACACCAAAATTCACTTGTATTGTTTACATATTTTGGTTGGCATTGTGTAGCATTGGAACTAGTCTTACTAATTAGTGATATTAATCAATTGATAGTGTGACTAGTGTGGTGATTCTATTTGCTCATTATCATTTCCATAAGGCTAGACGAATATCTGGTCTTCTAATAACGGTTCGTTATAGACAGTATTGTTTCCACGACCGCTTCCGCAAATCAAATATTTTTTAAAACCAATTTTTAATTGGTAGCGCCGACTGATTTTTTAATTGGCATCTATTCAACTCCCCCCTTCTAGATCCGTGCCATCGTCTAACAATTTCTACTGACCACTATGAAGGTTCACTATGTCATAGATCCTGACTTACCACCAATTCCTGAATCAACTGAAGATGACTCTAATGAACTCAAGAAGGAGCGTAAGAAACGTAAAGAGGATAAATTTCTATGCCGTAGACATATTCTAAATACCCTATCTGATCGTCTCTGCAACCTCTATACGGATACTTAATCTAACAAAAAACTAGAAAGAACTCAAGTTTAAATTCAAGGCAGAAGAGGAAGGTACGAAGAAGCTTTTAATTTCTAAATACTTTGATTTCAAATTTATAGATTCCAAATCCATTCTTCCCTAAGTGCACGAGTTACAGGTTCTCGTGAATAAAATAAAATTCGTGAAAGTAGACATTCATGAGACCTTTCAAGTTAATGCAATAATTGCAAAATTACCACTTTAGTGGAAAGGCTATAGAAATAAATTATTGCATAGTTTTGAGGACTTCTCTTTAGAGAAAATTCAGAAACATCTTTGAATCGAGGAGGAATCAAAGGAAAGGTAGAAATCAGAATCTCTTGGTCTTTCCAAAGCCAATGCTGTGACTGTCAAACGGAAAAAGAAACATGATGGCATGAAGAGTCATCTTGGACTTAAAAGGGAACACAATAAATTCAAAAATCCGGCGGTTCGAAAGGTTTGAAAAGCGACTGTTTTGTATGTCAAAAACTCAGACACTATGCTCGAGATTAGAGACATAACAAGTCAAAAAATGCGATCAATGCAGTTCATGCAAACGACGACATAATCGCTACGATGAGCGAAATAGTTGAAATCAAAGGCAAAATGCAAGGATAGTGGTATGACACATGTGCTACAATACATGTCTCTTATGATAAGGTTTCTTTCAAAACCTATTCCGAGGCAATTGATGGATAGGAAGTACAAATGGGAAACAAAGTACGATCTAAAGTTTTTGGAACATATTGATCCGCCGAACTCAACTTCACTTCCGGAAAGAAAGTCACTCTTGTTAATATGCTTCATGTCCCCGACATGATTAGGAATCTTGTTAGTGGGGATTTGTTGGATAAACCGGGAATTAAATATGTATACAAATCAGGCTAACTTATGTTGACCCATAATGGTGTATTTATAGAAAAAAAATTTCGCTGAAGGAATGATCAAACTTTGTACTACTGATAATATTATTAATGAAATTTCTAATTTTGCTTATATACTTGAATCTATTGCTTTATGTAATTCTATATTAACACATATTGGTATTAGTATTATCACAAGACTAATTAAATCTGAATTGATACCATTCAATAATCATGATTTCGAAAAATGTAAAATATGTGTCAAATCAAAGATGATCAAGAAACCTTTCAAAAGTGTTGAAAGAAAATAAAATTTGCTTGATCTTGTGCACTCTGATTTGTGTAAATTTAATGGCATGCTAACCCGTGAGGGAAACTATGCCTTTAAAATCTATAAATTGGAAGTAGAAAATCATATTAAGAAAAAATATCAAAGTCCTTAGAAGTGATAGGACGATGAATACTTTTCTACAGAATCTGATGTATATTGTGAAGAATATGAAATTATACATGAATGTTCTGCGCCTCGTACACCACAACAAAATAGTTTAGTCGAGAGAAAAAATCTAACATATCAAGAAATGATAAATGCCATGTTAATGCATTCTGAATTGCCATTTAATTTGTGGGGGTGAAACATTACCATCCACATGTCATATAATGAATATGATTCCTTTAAAGTTAACCGATATTTCTTCTTATCAGATATGGAAAGGTAGATTACCAAATTTAGATTATTTTAGAGAGTGGGGGTGTGTAGCATATTACAAGAATATGGATCCTAAAAGAACGAAATTGAGTACTCGAGGGGTCAAATGTAATTTCATAGGATATGCATCCAACAACAAAGCATATATACTTTTAAATCTGGAGTCTAACGAAATTATTGAATCCCGAGATATGGAGTTTTTTTTGAAAAACTTATCACGAAGGATGAGGAATCTGAGATTCCCACGAATGAAGAATCTCGTGATGAAAACTCTCCACGAATTGTTGAAGTGCAACCCAAAAGTATCTCGTGGATTATTGAAACACAACCTGAGCCTAGGGTAAGCAAACGAGCACGAAAAGCTAAAGTTCTAGGTCCAAATGAAACCGGTTCTCAACTTATTTCCTTTTATCTAGTTGGAGAAAAATGCAAGAATGATGTTCATAAGATCCCTATTATTATCCAATTAGAAGATGATCTAAAACCTATAAAGAAGTAGTGGCTTCAAGGGACTCTATTTTTTGGAAAGATTTTATCCAAGACGAAATGGATTTTATTATTTCAAACCAGACTTGGGAACTTGTCGACCTTCCAAAGGGTTCAAGGCCCATTGGATGCAAATGAGTGTGTAAAAAGAAGTATCATGGTGACAATACATTAAGCACATATAAGGTAAAATTAGTAGCAAAACGATTTAGACAAAAAGAGGGTGTTGATTACTTTGACACATATGCACCAGTGACAAGAACAACAATAATTAGAGTATTGTTCGCCTTAAACTCTTTTAATAACCTTATATTTCATCAAGTGGATGTTAAAACAAAATTATGGAGATCTCGATGAGTAAATCTACATGGAACAACCAGAAGGTTACATGCTTCCTGGAAATAAAGAAAAAGTATGCAAACTTGTCAATTCCTTATATGGTTTAAAACAGACACCAACACAATGGCATCAAAAGTTCGACACTATCATAATTTCAAATGGATTTACTCCAAATTCTTGGGACAAATATTTGTACAAAAAGGTGCGTGGAAACATAGTAATATTTTTGTGTCTATATGTTGATGATATGTTGATCATTAGTAATAAGATGAATGGAATTTTAGAAACAAAGAAATTTCTGACTTCCACATTCAAGATGAAAGATCTTGGACTAGTTGATACTATTTTAGGGATCAAAGTAAAATGAAATAGTCGGGGTTATGAATTTAATCAAACACATTATATTGTGAAAATGTTGGATAAGTTCACGCCTGCACTTTAAGGAAGAAAACACTCAATTTGATCCTACTGCCAAACTTCAAAAGAACAATGGAAGAATTATAGCCAATTGGAATTTACAAGTGCAATTGGATGTCTAATGTATTTAGTGCAATGCACTAGACCAGACATAGCATTCACAGTTAGTAAGATGAGTAGTTTTACTAGTAATCCAAATGGTGAAGATTGGAAGGCCATAACCTAGATTTCCGGTTGCCTATTAAAGAAAAAAATCTTGGTCTTCATTATGGTAGGTTTCCTAATATACTAGAAGGATATACCGTTGCGAGTTGGATATCGAGTGTTGAAGATCATAAATCTACATCTGGATGGATATTTACATTAGCTGGAGGTGCTATTTTTTGGAAAAGCAAGAAACAAACATGCATTACTCTTTCGACCATAGAATCAGAGTTTGTGGCTCTTGCTTCAGCTGGTCAAGAAGAAGAGTGGTAAAAGACCTTCTGTTGGAAGTATCATTGGCTAAAGAAAATGTTTCAAAAGTGTTGATACATTGTGATAGCCAAGCCACCATAACAAGAGCATTCAGTGGACTATAGAATGGAAAGTCTAGGCATATTGGTCATAGACATGCTTTCATGAGAAAAATGATCAAAGGTGGAATCATTTCACTCACCTGTATACGAACGAGCTATAATTTGGATGATCCATTTACTAAGCCACTGGCCAGAGACTTAGTAAAAACAACCTCGAGAGGCATGAGGTTGAAACTCCCTGAGTAAGAGTTCCCACATCAGCAATAACCCAATCTTACATTAATAGAACATTAAATTCAAGATTCAAAGGGTAACAATAATTCGTTGATTTAGATGTGTGTCAGACATTTTGTGATAATTTTTACCTTTAAATTTATTTGAACTCTTAATAAAGTTAAATACCGAGGGTATGTGTCCCATGAAAATGATAGAATATGAACTTCACCTATGTGAATTTCGAGATGATGCCATCTCAAAGTGAGAGTTTGAGTTTCTCTCATGAAAAACTCACGAAAACAGAAAAAGCACATGGACATAAATAGTGCTAGGGGAGAGATGTAGACGAAGAACCATTAAATTCCAAAATCTCTTCGCTAAAAAAATCGAGTTATCATCGGTCTTACGTAAATTCGATATAAGGTTGAACTATTCTGGGTATTCTTGCGTTCTAACTCTAAGTCAAATTTGAGAGTTCTTGAAATACTTTTAAGGAAAGTGACACCATTCACGATTCAGACCTGGATCCATTCAACTTTATCGATATTTCCATCATTGATTTGTCAGGTTTCTCATGTTTCCCCATAAAAATTGTTGAAATTTTGAGTAATGTTTATCTTATAGGAAAACCTTCAGTCCACACATGTTTGTTTGTTTCCTACCCACTAGTACACCAAAAATATTCGTCGGTCAAAAAATTCATATGCGTCATTTTATTATTATTTATCGAATCATGATAACTTTAAAATAATACTAATGTTGTTGAATTTTTAATATATATATATATATATATATATATATATATATATATATATATATATATATATATATATATATATATATATATATATATATATATATATATATATATATATATATATATATATATATATATATATATATATATATATATATATATATATATATATATATATATATATATATATATATATATATATATATATATATATATATATATATATATATATATATTACGTTGCAAAATCAGAAATGGCGAGGATTGCGAAAGTTACGGTAGAGCGAAGCTTCCAATGCACTACGTCGATGTGACACTGTGGATCAAAGGTTGCGATCACGGTGCTTCTTAAACTAGAGGTATTAGTGTTGGTGTGATTCTGTTATCCAATGTTTGTTATCTCCGATACGGTTGACCTAGGGGGATACCTACATAGTTAACACTCTGACACCCAAGTTAGTTTAGGATTCAACATAGTGGTAGTGAAAGTGGAGATTAAAAATTGTGCACCTGAAAACCCTTTACGAAGGTATTTATACCTTGGCCTGACGGAACACGTTTGATAATGGGCCTTGTGTTATTGGACCATTAGCCAATGCAGATAGGGGTGGAAATAAGCTAGGTTGATAACAAGGGCCTACGAGCCTAGCCTACAGAGGCTCAGGCCATGCCAATTTATTTCTTTAAATAGAAAAGGCTAGGATTTTTTATAAGTCTATTTAGTTAAAAAGGCTAGGCCTCAGGCCATGAAAAAATACTTTTAAGTCTAATAGGCCGACCTATTTAAATAAATATGAATAAATTTGTTATTATCATTATGTTATATTTTATACTTTGAATTAAAATACATAAATAAAAATTGGTTATTTTGGAGAACTTATGAAAATAAGGTGAAAATACCTTATGAACAATGTCATAAGTTATTTTCATAAGTTATCTTAAACAAATAATCTCACAAAATTTATGCTAATAAGTAAGTTAAAATAAGTCAATGTAAACAAACTTTTAGTCTCATTGGTTTTTTAGTTTCTTAGTCTATTTAAAATAATAGGCTTTTATGTAGGCTAACAGCCTAACTAGGCCTTAGAAAAGGCCAGACTCAGGCCTAAAAATAAGCTTATGACAGGCTACAAGCTAGGCTTAGGCTTCAGCTTTTTTGGCAGGCCCGGCTTAGGCTTGGCAAAGCCTAACTCGACCCAGCTTATTTCCACCCCTAAGTGCAGAGTGTCGCTACTGCGAAAATCGGCGCCGGCTTGACAGGAGAGTCGCCACCGTGCGTTATTTATCCCTCAGAGCGGGAAAGGAAACGCTCGAAGTAAACCTCGCAAAGACGGGAAAAGGTATGGTCATCGCAACCAAAACCTGGATTCGGGAGTCGGTTACGCAAGGGGAAGGTATTAGCACCCCTCACGTCCATCGTACTCGATGGGATCCACGCTTGGTGTTTATAGGTAAAAGGGTGTATTATCTATCTACGCTAATGGCTGGTCTGAAAAAGAAAATAAAAGGACAGGACTCGACAGAACATACGGTGTTCTGGGCCTACGTATTCCCTCGTGCAATGGGAAAGTCAGAGTCAACGTAGTTCGACTGCCTACGTCTAAACGGGGGAAAGGTTGCTCGCCAGGACATCGCGTCCTGTGCCTACGTACTTTCATCTGGAATGAAAGATCAGAGCAAACGTAGTTCGGCTAACTACGGGTCAAGCTACTCAAAAGCTCCTACAGAAAGGAAAGGGAAACCCTAGAACTATAGCTGAGAAACAGGGGAATCTACCTACTGCTATCACACCTGGTTGACCGTCCTAATGTCTATCATAACAACTCCGCAGCGGAGAAGTCAGAGCTCCTAAGGGATCATGGCAACAGGACTAAACCACAAACAAGAAACTGCAAAGTAAAGGAATACTGAAAATATGCATGAATGCAACGATTAGACAAACAAGGCACAGAGGCCGCAAACCACAAAGGCAAGGGAGCTCAGCTCTACCAAATACCAACAAGCAAAGCCACGCGATAACAAACAAGCAGAAGGAGGACCACCTCAACTTCTTATGCACACAAAGTCTACTTCTAAGATGCACCTATTCAGAACCATCTAGATGAACACCTAAGTCTAATGCAACATGACATCACACAAGTCAAACAATCCAAAGAGACTAACCCTGAGCAGGGCCTCTAACAAACCTGAAACAAGCTCCTAATCTATCTCTAAACAAAACTCTATACAGCACCCTAAGCAAAGATCTAAGCAACAACTCTAATCAAAACCCTAAGCAGGAGGAATCAATCCCAGTCTCCAAGCTTCAGAACAAGCCTACCAGAGAAAGGAAGCTAAGCAGACAAGCTCATAGTGCCTTCCTCAGGAAAGTACCAGGAGGTTACTACTCAGGAGTCATATCCTATGCGGCTCGACGACTGTGATCAGTTTACATTCCTCCTCAGGAGAAATTAAACTCACATGAAGGCTCCGGCATCACTGGATACTTGAGAAAACCTATATGCACTAAGGGAACTAAGTGAGCAGGCTCATAGGACCTTCCCCAGGAAAGTACTAGGAGGCTGACACTTAGGAATCGTATCCTACGTGGCTCAACAACTGTGATCAGTTTACATTTCTCCTCGGGAGAAATTAAACTCACAAGTTGGCTCCGACATCACTGGATACTTAAGAAATCCTAGATAAACTAATGGAACTAAGTGAATAGACCCATAGGACCTTCCTCAGGAAAGTACTAGGGGGCTTCCACTTAGGAATCGTATCCCATGTGGCTCAACAACATGTGATCAGTCTATATTCCTCCTCAGGAGAAATTAAACTCACAAGTCGGCTCCTACATCATTGGATACTTACGAAAGAGGTGAGAAGAAAGAATGAAAGTCATTCATAGTGCCTTCCTCAGGAAAGTACCGTAAACTCCCTTCAAACTTCAGGATCTCGAACCTCACAAACAGACAACAAGCTCCTAGACTAAGCCTCAATCCAATGCATCTCTGCAAGCTCCAACAGGACCTCCATCAGCTCCCACCTTCAAGAAGAACCCACAGGCCAAGAAACCACAAGAGACTATCTCTGAAGTTCAACCACAGTTGAACTTCAAAGTCAGAAGTCATCAAGACTTCTCCTACCTTCAGGCTCAGACAAATCACATCAGGACACCCTACAAAAATCTATCAAAAATCTAATGGGAGACCTACATGGCTCTAGGGCAACATACTGAAAAAATCAGATCAAAATTCAACACCAGATGAAAGCACTAAAATCAGCAACACAGACATATCCACAGACCAATTTATTCAACATC
Source organism: Lathyrus sativus (assembly GCA_963859935.3). NCBI lineage: Eukaryota > Viridiplantae > Streptophyta > Magnoliopsida > Fabales > Fabaceae > Lathyrus > Lathyrus sativus. The sequence goes on from OZ012735.1 coordinate 690,232,732, forward strand.
AATATCAGTGAAAAAATGCAATTAAAATGAAAATGCATGATTAAGCTAACACTTCTGCACTATAAAATTCTACACTGAATCACGAGTCTACAGAAAAAAGAACGGAATTATTTGACTAAATCTACCATTTTTTATGAATTTTCTAATGATATGCATGCATTGAAAATATTAAAAAAACATCAATTAAAATGGAAAATATACCAACAATAGGAAATAAAAATAAAATGGCATTTTTTATTTTTATTTAATTTTTTAGATGTTTTCATGAAATGGTAGAAAAAAAAAGAAGAATTAAAAATCACTCATTTACATTTTTTATTATGATTTATTTACATGAAAATATAAAAGGAAAAATAAGAGAAACAACCTGGGGGTTCAAATAGCAAGAGTTTATGGGTTATTCTACATTGGGCTCATATTCTGGGGGTGTTGAAAGCAAATAGGGCGCAGGGCCCAGGTTCCTCAAACAACTAGTAAACTCAGAAAAGAAAACAAAACGCCTTGGGGGTGCCGTGAGCAGGTTTTGGCAGTTGTTATCCATTATGGGCTTGGATAAGGGGGGGTGCAGAAAGCAATAGGGCCTAAGGCCCACACCAATTACTCTGTCTCTCATACGCTAAGGGGGGTGGGACAAGCAATAATGGGGCAGCGCTCAGAAAATACGCTTGGGCCTAAGCCCAATAGCCAAACCCTAATCCAATCACACTGCTGAACAAAACTACTCCCCTCCCTCAAGATCCCTAACACTGTTCATCATCCTAATCCCCCAAACCCTAGCCGCTTCTCAAACACTCTCTCAACCTTTTCTGAAACTGCTCAAATGCCACCGAAAGTCCGGCCGCCGCCCATTATCAGCAACCTTCAATCCTAGAACACCTTCAATCAAACCCTCACAACATCTACCGCTATCATTGAACTACACTCAGAAGCCCAAATCGCAACTTATCTACCCCACAGAACCTACCGTTCCACTAAACAGAGGATCTACTCTAAATCAATCAACCTAACAATCAAGCTAAAACGATATAGAGAAGGAATAAGGAGAGAACCTGGAGGAATGTGGGCGGAGATTCTGAGAAGACTCCGGAGGATCTTGAGGTTCTTGAAGGAAATCCTGAACGAATGACGAACTCACTTGAAGACCTGGCGAAATGTTGACGGAATCTGAACGATGATCTCGCTGACGGACATGCAACGGTGCTCGTGGAAGAAAACTCAGGATCGAGTTCTGAAGGAACTATGACGGCGGTTGACGAGGAGCGTATGAATGTTGGCGAAGAAACAAAGATCTGGAGATCGATGAAGGTCCTGATGAGTTCCTTGTTGAAGGCGAAGAGTTCTGGAGATGGCGTTCTGGAAAAAGTTGATGAAGATTGTTGAAGGTTTGAGTGTTCTGGAAAAATCTTGATGGAGGATTGATGATTCCGGCGACGATGATGTTTCCAGCGAAGGGATTATGAAGGTGACGGAGGAGATCTGGGGAGAAAGAAGAAGATATGAGGATTCTGGTAGTTTTGGCGTTCTCCGGCGGAGTTGGCGGTGGCCGGAGTCTGTTGGCGGTGGCCGGAGTCTGTTATCGCCGGATTTGCATGCCCGGCGAGGGGTTTCCGGTGAGGAAGTGAGGGGAGGACAGGTGTCTCAGGGTTGGGGGAGTCTGAGTGTGGTGGCGTGATTGCATGCACGCCGCGTGTCCTCGGAGAGAGAATGAGAGTGAACGCGTGTGTGGATTGAGTGTGCGTAACGTGGACCCCTCTCGTTTGCAACACGTGTCAGCTTGTATTTAAAGCACTGAGAAAATCTGGCACTTTCTGGAAGTTTCTGGGGTGCGCTGGAATTTTGGACTATTGGATCATTTTTTTTGGACATTCTGATTTGCAACAATGAGAGAACTGGGCTTCAAAAAGACTGGGCTATGGCCCATACGAAAAAAGACCAAAAACCATAAAAAAAACTGAAATAAAAAACAATTAAACCTAATTAACTCTAATCAATTATTAACACCTAATTAACTAATGATTAATCCTAATAAAAATCTAAAAAACAATTAGGATCTAATTAACTCTAAAAATTCAATTAACCTAATTAAACTCTAAAGAGTGATTAAATGTCTAAGTAATTCTATATTATCCTAATTAAATCTAAAAATCAATTAAGATCTAATTAACTCTAAAATTCTACTAATTCTCTATTAAAATCCTAATATCATAAGAAAAACTATATTATTTTCTATATTATCTAAAAAACACTTAAACCTATTTTAAAATCTATAGAAAATTCTAAAAATGATTTAAAAAGCAATTAAACCTATTTAAAAACCTATAAAATTCTAAACTATTATTATCTATTAGTAATAAAAGAAAAACTATATTCCCCTTTTTCTTTATTATCCTAAAAAAATCTTATTTATTTAAAATCTATTTAAAAATCCTATAAAATCCTAAAAAGAGAATTATACTATTAAAATATACAAGAACTCTATTTAAATTCCAGAAAAATCTATAAAGCCTGTTAAAAATTCACAAAAGCCTATTAAACCCTAAAAATGCAGATGAATGCACACGACCCCCGTAAAAGAGCGCACGAGACCAGATTGAATCGAACAGAGATCCCCGGGCATCAGAATATCCTCAAAATCACTGTGCAAGCTAGAAATCACCGAGGAGCGCACAATTTCCCGAAAATAAAACCCTGGTGATCTGGACTGGGTTTGCCATGTCTGATAGACAAAAATCAAGCTGTGAACTCTGATATCCCCCTGTTTGCACAAAAATCATCTGTCTGATTTGCGAATATGAAGTTAAACCATGAGTCAGATAGGAGAATCGGTTGGTCAAATTTTAGGGTGCAACAGCTGCCCCTATTCAAGCGACTTGGACCTGAAGGGTTTGAAGAGCGCTCAGCCTTCAAACATTCAGAGGTACGAGACGGTTGAATACAAATAAAACCCGAAAATTTGCCAACCGCGAGCATATACTGTCAACTGCTTGGAGAATAAAGTCCAGAAAACCGAGTCCAGTCATTACGGCACCAAACTGATTAATCATCTGATAAAGAACTCCTGACTTGAATACCCGTTGCTTGTGATACCCCACATAACAAACCCGAGAGCTGCAACAAAATACCTGATTCTTTCACATTGCCTACTGATAGGCAGGAAGAGAAATATACTCACATCGTCCAAAGATGGACGGGAAGACACCCTGATTGAATACTCACCTCGTCCAATGATAGACGGAAAAACAACATTAATCTCCCAACTCACATCGTCTAAGGATAGACGGGATGAAGCAATCTCCATACTCACATCGTCTAAGGATAGACGGCATCATCCTGATCGATGAACAAATCAATTCACATCGTCTAAGGATAGACGGGAACAAAGCCTGATCGCATACTCACATCGTCTAAAGATAGACGGGAAGAAATAATCTCCGTACTCGCATCGTCTAAGGGTAGACGGAAAGACAACATTAATCTCCAAATTCACATCGTCTAAGAGTAGACGGGATCATCCTGATTGATGAAACAAATCAATATTCTCATCGTCTAAGAGTAGACGGGATCATCCTGATTGATGAAACAAATCAATATTCTCATCGTCTAAGAGTAGACGGGATCATCCTGATTGATGAAACAAATCAATATTCTCATCGTCTAAGAGTAGACGGGAGCATCCTGATTGATGAAACAAATCAATATTCTCATCGTCTAAGAGTAGACGGGATCATCCTGATTGATGAAACAAATCAATATTCACATCGTCTAAGAGTAGACGGGAAGAAATTCTTAATCTTTATACTCACATCGTCTAAGGATAGACGGAAAGACACCATAATCTCCCAATTCACATCGTCTAAGGATAGACGGAAAGTCACCATCAATCTCCATATTCACATCGTCTACTGATAGACGGAAAGACACCATTACGTAATTCAACACCATCCTTTGAATTTCAGAATCCTTCTGTCTACGGGAATTGATGAAAAAGTCAATATCCTTGAAGGGGCCACATCGTCAGTATGGACCGACGGTAAGAAAAACCACCTTTTAAGGAACCATGTCGTCAATAAGAATCGACAATCACGAAAACTGAACATTCTTCGAAGAGCCTCGACATCAATAAGGATTGATGGTCAGAAAAGTCCCTCTTAAACGTCATCATATCAAATAACCAGAAAGAAAACCAATATCCAAAATCATTTTGAAACCCCTCAACAACTAAGGATAGCCAGAGAAGACTCGCTGGGGAAACACCTCATCATATGTATGATCTGGCAATAAGAAACCCGCTGGACAGTAACCAAAACTTCACATCGTCTACTGATAGACGGAAAGAAAAACCACTTGCCGGAGAAACCCTATTTTGAACTCCATTGAAAATCAACCCAAAACTTCACGTCGTCTACTGATAGACGGTAAGGAAAGCATATCCTGGGGGAACCCCTTCTTGAAGCCTCACTGTGATCACCCGCAACTTCACATCGTCTATGGATAGACGGAAAGAAAACCATATTCGCACTCAAGACGTCTAATGCTAGACGGAGAAATCCACTTATTGGAGGAACACATCGTCAATATGAATTGACGGGAAGAAAAGTTTGTCGACACCAGATGACTGCTTGATCAAAGCACAACTATCATAAGATCTGATACAAATAATCTGTTGAATCGTCTGAATACTGCTGCTGGATAAATGTCCCTGAACGGATCACAGAGTAATTCACGCGCCATATGAGGTTGATAGAACATCTGACTTATGCTTCGTATGCCTATGCAAATGCTTTAGTCTTTCTATGGCGTAATGCTCCCTTCTGGATGGAAATGCTACGCATTTTGACCATGATATGCAAATATGATGCAAGTATGATGATGCATGCAATATGCTAGTGCAGGCTCGAGCTGCCAGAGAAGGCCGGGTACAGAACCACTTCAGCAAAATAAATGCTGAAAGCGAGGCCAATCTGCTGGGGATAACCTGGATATCACTGAATTATCCCAGCAAAATAAATGCTGGGAGAGTGAAATCAACTCTGCTGGGAATATTAGGAACTTAACCGAACACCTCGACGAAGTAATACCCTGCTGGGTAATATAACTCCGTTGTGAAATAGCAGACGTGCTGAATATGATTAGACTTCTCTGGGAATAGCTTATCCATGCCAATGGTGAATTGGACTTTGCTGGCAAAATGGAGGGAGTCTTCCACGTGCTGATGAAGCTCGGATCTGGAAATTGATGCGCCAACACGGATGGGCTTCACAGTAATCGCAAACATGGGTTTGAGCTCTTAAGCTATCTTGCTGGGTCAGGTTCAACTGACGCTGGAAAACATTTTTCCTGAATACACAGCCTTTTAGTGAAGAGTCAAGGGATAGTGACACAACTTCCCGCATTCATCTCGCTCTCGAAAATCGACTGCATCTGCTCGAATAACTCTGAATGGCCTTGCTGATACGGAGAAGAATAATTCTTTCGCTTCTGATATGCCCCAGCTTATAAGACATCTGTGGGGATAGTCCTTGAAAGGAGATTTGCAAATCTGAGCCTCGATGGTCTGATATAACATGCCTCAGCGTTCTGGACTTCTGAGAGATACCTCACCTCACCTGCTTCTCACATAACTTCTGAGCGCTCAAGGTGGTCTGCCCCTGACTGCAATGACCTTGCCCCGATTATCTGATTCAGAGTAGTACCTCCTGACTACGACGCATTCACCGAACCTCAACCTGATTGCCCCAGAATAACTGACTTCGAAAAGCTGACCTGACTGGGGATCACAATAAAGCTTGCCCCTGCTCTCGGAACATTCGGGCGTTCTGCATTCTATCTTGACCATACTTTCCATTGTAGGAAGCTTTTCTGCTGTCAAGCGCTTACTCGCAAGTAAAACAAGTTGTTCTGCATAAAAGATGTATTAATGCAACACATATGACAGCTTTGACATCCAATCTGTTCACTGGGAAAAGGAAAAACAGTTTATGGCATATGACGCATAAAACATTCGTCAACGTCAGTATCAACATGGTAAGAGGAACCTTTTTAGGAGTCAGAATCGACGCGACCTTTACCGGAGTATGCTTTCGAAACAACCTGCTTCAATTAGGACTTTTGAAGGTTGTAATGTGGTCAGGTTCACGGTTTTGAAAGAAGGGATAAAGGCTCAAAGTTTGCTTTAACCCACCCGTTCTCCTTGATGTTCTCCCATCCTACGTTCAGCTAATTTGACCTTAGCGCTCACCTCTCGGAGGCTGAAAGATAGGAGTGATAGTTCGAGAAACTTTCGGCTCTTGGAGTGATAGCTACTCACTCTTTGTCTTTGACACTTGTGGTCACACGACTCGTATTTCCTTTGAGAATTTTCTTTTGTCATCCTTTCATCTTTTTCTCTTCATATCCCTAACTTTTGCCTGGACCAACTCTTTTTGAGTTTCTTTTGATTTTTTTTTTTTTTTTTCAAGTCCAGCGGGATGCCCTCATTTTTGCCTAAGTCTTTTGTTTTGAAGTTTTCTTGACTTAGCGGGCTTTTGATTTCTTTTTCATTTTCTTTCGAACAAGTCGTGTGACACTGGTTGCCTGACTCTTTGGGAATGATGTGGCGGTCCCACTCTTGATTGAACCATTGTGGTCTTTTAGGCACGACCTCTAGGGGTGTGATCGATCCTCGAATGGACACTCCTTTTGCAATTTGGACACTCGGTCAAATTAGCTAACACCTACCCTGCCCCAGGTTATGATTGAGGGTTTTCGTTTTCAGAAAGAACTCCTACTACAAGGCTCAAAGGGGTTGACAAGGGATTATCTTCCTTATATCTCCGGTGTTTAGGGATTTGAAACAATGCCTGTACATCATCAGCAGGTTTTATTTCAAAAGCATACAATCGGAATTTGCATGTCGGTCATTTTCGTCATCCTCCCCAAGTTCTTCTTAACCAAGTGTTGGACATTTGCAAAAACAATTAGTGAACACGACTGGATTCAATCAAAACCATGCATATTTATTTCATTATCATCAATTGAAATGAAAACAACAAGTTTTACAACCAAGCTTACAAATTCAAACAGGAAAGCAACTACAAATGTAAAGCAATGACAAGCTAAAACAAAGAAAATATGCTAGCTTCTGAGAATCGGGCTTTTGCATCTGCCCTGCTGCTGAACCAGCTATCTTTATTAGAGGCAATTCGATGTTGTCCTGATCTGCTTTCGATAACTCAACCAAATTATAGAGCCCTTCCTCCTTCATTCAGATGATTCTAGGACCTCTTGGCCCGAAGCTGATTGCTGCACTATCGAGCAGATCCTGCACTTTGTGCTTAAAAGCGTGGCAACTTTCTATATCGTGACCCGGGGCTCCAGAATGAAACTCACAGTGTTTGCTTGCATCATAACCAAACGGGGGAGTTCCCGTTATTGGTGCCAGAGTTCTTTTCTCTACCAGATTCAATCCCAACAATGTCTGCAACAACTCGGCATAGGTTGAGGGAGGCTTCTCAAACACTCTTCTCGGCTTGCCGCCCTGGAATCTTCGTTGAGTCTGCTGTGCCCCCTGCTGAGGCTGCTGCTGCTGGTATCGGGTTGACCCTTGAACACCCTTTGTAGCAAATGCAACATCGGTTTCTTGACCTTCAACGTACTGATTAGCGCTCTCCTTATGCTTAACCATTTTCTTTCTTAGATCTGCCCCAGGAATAGGCAACAGTTGTGGGCCTGGAGATTCTGACACCATGGAATCCAGGATACGCTTCTGACCCACTGCAGCTTTAGAAACGTCTGTCATCTTAGCATCGATCGAGACAGGAGCAATGTGCACAGCTACGCCGCTCGGCGTGAATTCAATATCGTGCGAGTCAATCAAGTCTTGAACATTGTGCTTAAAAGCATGACAACCCTCGATGTCATGTCCGAATGCCCCGGAATGAAAATCACATTGCTTACTGGCATCGTACCCTTGAGGAAACGCTCTCGTTGGTGGTGCCAACGTTCTCTTCTCAACCAGATTAAACCTCAATAAAGTCTGCAAGAGCTCAGCATATGTCATAGGTGGCGCCTCAAATATTCTCCTTGGCTTCCCTTCCTGGATCTTCCGTTGAGCCGGATGCATCTTCTGTTGCTGCTGCTCAGATTCCACATGCACAGGTGGCACGAGTTTCTTCATTGCGGCTTCAAATAGCTGATCGTCTTCTTTCCTAAGCACATTCTTGACTACCTCCATGATCAAACTCATTTGGGTCTTCAGCTGACTGTTCTCCTCTTTGAGAATCTTCTGCTCTAGACGTATCTCTTGCATGTCTCTCATCATCTGCCCCAGCTGGCTTCGGACTTCGATCAATTCAGACTGATTCTGTTCCATATCTCTGAAGGAGTTCCTGCAATAAACTGGATGATGAGGAAATAAGGCCCACGGTTCTGATATACCTGTTAAATGATAATGCAGCGCGGAAAGCAAACACATATTCACAACGAGATAAAGAGAAACTCAAGCTATAAGCACACAGACGAACATCTCCCATACATGTACAACCAACAAAATCAGCAGGTGAGCACAAACGAGTATGAATATAACGACCCCAGCCAACAATCCTGGTGGTGGTCGACAAATACTGATGCACAAAAGCTAAACGGGTTAGGCAGAGAAACAGATGCGACACCCGGCATAGAAACCTCTAGAAACTTCCCCCATATTCAACTGAACTCTCTGATGGACAATCTTCAGAGCACACACTTCTTGAGGAGTCTTCCATGACATTAACTGACGAACCCCCACAACTGGAAGATGGAAAATCATTAATCTGAACACAACCCTGAGGAGTGATGCAAATACGGCTAGAGTCTAACAGATCCTGAATCTGGCTTCTAAGCACCTTACAATCATTGGTGGAATGCCCCTGTGCCCCAACATGGTACTCACAGCGGGCGCTGGCATCAAAACCTGGAGGATAAGGTGGAATCACCGGCTTAGTCTCTTTCGGTACTATCAACCCACTTCTGACCAGATCTGGCAACAACTGGCTGTACGACACTGGTAGTTGAGTGAACTGCCTTTCAGGCTTCCTTGGTCTTCGTGGAGCATGCTGACGCGATCGGCGATAGGATGATCGTTGACTTGAAGTGTCTGAAAACTGATCCTGAGATGCTAGAGATTCTGAGGTGGCATCATCTCCTTCCCACTCTTCTTGAGAACTGACAACTGACTCAATCTTATTAACTGGGACGTAAGGAACACCTCGAAACTTTCCACTCCTGAGTCCTCGCTCAACAATCTCTCCCAGCCTCATCAGGCCCACAAAGCTTGTGCAACTGAACAATTTGTCAAAATAATGGCCTTTCAGAGTACCCAAGAAGATGTCAACCAGTTCTCTTTCCGGAAGCGGTGGTCGAACACTAGCAGACAATTCTTTCCATCTTCGCAAATACGCCCTGAACGATTCATTCTCCGCCTGAGACAATTCTTGCAGATCTACGAGACTAGGAGTCAAATCCAAGTTGTAATCGTACTGCTTCATGAAAGCTCTGGCTAAATCTACCCACGATCGAATCTGATTACTCTCTAATTGCACATACCATCTCAACGATGCCCCAGTCAGGCTATACTGGAAGCAATGGATCATCAATTTGTCATTTCGCACAAACGAAGTCATCCTTCGACAGAACATCATCAAATGCAGCTTTGGACAACTATCTCCCGTGTATTTTTCAAATTCCGGCACTTTGAACTTGTACGGCAACACGAGGTCAGGGACCAAGCACATGGCTACAGCATCCAGGTTAACGGCATCTTTCGCTTCCAAGGCTTTCATTTGCTCTTCCAACACTCGGAGTCTTCTTGGATCTACTAACCCGGTCACTGGAATATCTCTCCGGTAATTCATCACAGGGAAAGCAACACATTGATTGTTAACAGGAGGATAGCGTTCACTTCGGGCAACGAACTGCTCATGTTGATCTCGGTTCTCAACAGCAGGCTGCACAACTTGGGCTGCAGTAAGATTGTTTGCTTGCGGGAAGCCTTCCATAGAATCATACTGATGGTTGGACGCCACAGTAAACCTTGCCAAGGTGTTAGGAGACTGGAAATTGCCTTCAGACATAGCTACCGATTACCTGTAACCGACTGCGCTGCTTGATTCTGCTCAAATCTACTTCAGCCCCTTGGTCGTCTTCAATACTCCACTCTTGCCTCAAACAATTCCCCGAGAATCACTGTCTGGTGAAAACAAAGGCTGGATAAGTGCTCTGACCTGCTAGAGAAATGCTATGCAGTACGATTTATGCAAACAAAAATACAAAAATGCTAACGTGCATGTGTGCATTGGAGATATTTTCCCTCCAATTCCAGTGTCAGTGGTAGCAAGACGAGATGAACCATAAAGACAATATTTGGAAAAACCCTCATATATTCATCAGAAATAACAGTCTTGTCAAGAAATTACATAACTATGCTCCATACAGCTGATATGACAAAGAGGATCCCAGCCAACATGCCTGGTGGTGATCTCAACATACAGAATACAAGAGAGAAATCAAGTACGGGTACGGTTGCGGAAGTCTTCGACCATCTTCTTTGTCTCTGCATGATCTGGTTGATAAATCAAACCTTCTATCAGTCGATCCCTCTTCCTGACCGTCCCTTGGATGTCTCTGACAAAGTCTTCCCAAGCCTTATCATTGGCACCGCCCCCAGGTTTGGGTCTCTTGGCATCTGCTCTATGCTGGAAATCTTCCAAATTCTTCATGGCATCTGTCAACTTGCGCTCGGCTTCGTATCGGCGACAGGCTTCTTCTTCAAGCTCCTCAGTCTTCACTTTGACCTGTTCTTCTAACTGAGCAATCTGTGTCTTCAGCTCTTCTTCTCGCTCCTTGCGCTTGGTCATAGTGAGATCCCAGTGTTCTCTGAACTTGGCTAGCTTTGTGTAGGCCCTTTCCAGCTCTTGCTTTTTAGTGGCCAACACACTACTAACAGAGTCTACATCTAACTCCAGACGCTTCTTGGTTTCAGTCAATTCCAATAGCGTAGTCTTCAGATGTTTCAGAGTTTCAGCCTGTTGCTTAGAAATATATCCTGTTTCAATCTTTTCATGCCGAAGCTGGGCATTCTCCTGCTCTAAAGCCTCTTTAGCCCTGGCTAGCTCTTCTTTCTCCGCCATCAGCTGCTTGTAGACCTGAATGTCCACAGTGGTAGGCTCCTCTACTGGAGGAGGATGCAATGGCTGAACTGCTGGATACGGCATAAGGAGTTTCACAGCTCGCTCACGAATCCATTCTACATATGGGCTAGGAACTCGAGTATCCCCTCTGCTACCTGAAAGTTTCCCTCTCTTGTGCAAGTTTTTCCAGGCTTTCTCAAGTTTGGTCAGCATCTCTTTCCCAATTGCCCCAGTGAGATACAAAGATTCCTGTATCTCCTCGGGCTTTGGCGCTCCTTGAGGTATGTACCCAAATTGCTTGATCAATAAGGAAGGGTTATAATTGACACAACCTTTCCTTCCCATTAACGGAACATTCGGGAATCCTTCGCCTTTGAGTATGACTTCAGCTCCAAATACCTCTTTATTGACCCATACCACGTTCTCAGCAGTTAATCCCATTAAGCGCTCGGGCCATCCTAGAGAATTGATAGATGTGACAAACGGGCCTGACTTAGGCATATGACTGGTGAACCACCTGCATAGGAGAGGTACACAGCAAGACACATTCCTTCCTCGTCGCTTTTCATTCTGGTAGTGAGTTGAATGGTGGATATCTCCCAGCAAAGTAGGGACTGGGTTCTTCGCAGCCAAAATATAGAAGGCATCAGAATCAACAAAATCAGGAATGTTCGGGAATAACACGATGCCATACACACATACAGCAAGGATGACGTCAAAAACATCCCAGCTACCCTTCTGGGCATATTCTCGAGCCTTCTCTACCAAGACATCCAATGGAAATCCCCATACGTCTCCTCTTTTGATCATCTTCCCAGACAGCTCAGACTCTTTCAAGCACAGGATGGCAGACAGTTCAGCCAGCTTAGGCTCAGCGTCCGTACGATAAAAAGGCATCTGCTCACGGATCGGTATATCCAGAAGTGCAGAGTACTCCTCCAGGGTAGGAGCCAAAACAAAGTCGGGAAATACAAAACACCTGAGCTCCGCGTCGTAAAACTGTAACAGAGTATAGATGCCGCTGGTCTCGTAGGCAGATGGCTGATAAACGTAGGTCAGAATCCTCCCATATCTCTTTCTGAAGTCACCCATTCCCCTCTTCTTAGCAATAGCAATCAACTCTAACAATAGACTGATATTCGGCGACGGAAACTTATAGGGCAATACTCTCTTCAGGTTTTCCATGTCTTGCTAGGAACAAACACCAGAACTGGAAGGGAAAATATGTACCTGCAATACACACACGTTAGTTGAATGCAGATGGTAATGCAATGATGCAATATGATAAATAATGCAATCTGCGAACATAGGGGCTATGCTGTAGCCTGAAGAGGAATATCTCTGTGATCAAGAACAGAAAACCAACACGGTCATCAGAACCTCATGCCATTAACTATCATCTGATACTCAAAATATCAATCCCCTGGTAAGAAAACCATCTGAACCCCTGTATCTGACGAGAATACCATCTGATAATAGCCTCAACCTCAGATAAGAAACCCATCTGACCCAGACAACACACCTGGAGATGAATCAAGAACACCATCTGATAAAGGTACTGAATCATGGTTTCTGAAGGCCAGTTTTCCTGCAATAACTCGATCCCTCTCACAGGTAGGATAGACCTAATCCACGGACAAAGGTACGGCATCCTATGCGGTCATCAGCGTCACAGACTTCCATGAGTGACGATACGATTCCCAGAAGGAGTGGCATCATCAAGTCATGAAGAGGCCTCACTTAGCTGACTTCCAAATGATCGGTCCCCAGAGTCGACAACCCTCACGTCTGGACTCCCCTCAGATCCTCAGGACCGGAAAGGAGCACCTCTGCAAGAATCTCGTCTGAGCGCAGATTTTCGTAGGGAACTGTGCCTGCTCAGCAGACAGGTTCGTCTACTACTTCTCCGCAACTATATCTAGGTGTGTACTCAAGCCCAGGTCCGACTTTTCACTCACAGTAACCTCCCTTTGCCCACAGCAATAATCATAATAATATAATGCGGGAAAATAAATGCGGAAAGGTAAAGGTACAGAAAAGTAAAGTGCAGAAAAGTAAAACACAATATGCACAACACCCAACAAATAAACACCCAAGCGCTAGGATTGACTCGCGTAGGGGATGGGAAACGGTCCCAGCATAAGGGATGGGAAAAGTCCCTAGATGCTATAAATCCCCAGCAGAGTCGCCATCTGTCGCTACTGCGAAAATCGGCGCCGGCTTGACAGGAGAGTCGCCACCGTGCGTTATTTATCCCTCAGAGCGGGAAAGGAAACGCTCGAAGTAAACCTCGCAAAGACGGGAAAAGGTATGGTCATCGCAACCAAAACCTGGATTCGGGAGTCGGTTACGCAAGGGGAAGGTATTAGCACCCCTCACGTCCATCGTACTCGATGGGATCCACGCTTGGTGTTTATAGGTAAAAGGGTGTATTATCTATCTACGCTAATGGCTGGTCTGAAAAAGAAAATAAAAGGACAGGACTCGACAGAACATACGGTGTTCTGGGCCTACGTATTCCCTCGTGAAATGGGAAAGTCAGAGTCAACGTAGTTCGACTGCCTACGTCTAAACGGGGGAAAGGTTGCTCGCCAGGACATCGCGTCCTGTGCCTACGTACTTTCATCTGGAATGAAAGATCAGAGCAAACGTAGTTCGGCTAACTACGGGTCAAGCTACTCAAAAGCTCCTACAGAAAGGAAAGGGAAACCCTAGAACTATAGCTGAGAAACAGGGGAATCTACCTACTGCTATCACACCTGGTTGACCGTCCTAATGTCTATCATAACAACTCCGCAGCGGAGAAGTCAGAGCTCCTAAGGGATCATGGCAACAGGACTAAACCACAAACAAGAAACTGCAAAGTAAAGGAATACTGAAAATATGCATGAATGCAACGATTAGACAAACAAGGCACAGAGGCCGCAAACCACAAAGGCAAGGGAGCTCAGCTCTACCAAATACCAACAAGCAAAGCCACGCGATAACAAACAAGCAGAAGGAGGACCACCTCAACTTCTTATGCACACAAAGTCTACTTCTAAGATGCACCTATTCAGAACCATCTAGATGAACACCTAAGTCTAATGCAACATGACATCACACAAGTCAAACAATCCAAAGAGACTAACCCTGAGCAGGGCCTCTAACAAACCTGAAACAAGCTCCTAATCTATCTCTAAACAAAACTCTATACAGCACCCTAAGCAAAGATCTAAGCAACAACTCTAATCAAAACCCTAAGCAGGAGGAATCAATCCCAGTCTCCAAGCTTCAGAACAAGCCTACCAGAGAAAGGAAGCTAAGCAGACAAGCTCATAGTGCCTTCCTCAGGAAAGTACCAGGAGGTTACTACTCAGGAGTCATATCCTATGCGGCTCGACGACTGTGATCAGTTTACATTCCTCCTCAGGAGAAATTAAACTCACATGAAGGCTCCGGCATCACTGGATACTTGAGAAAACCTATATGCACTAAGGGAACTAAGTGAGCAGGCTCATAGGACCTTCCCCAGGAAAGTACTAGGAGGCTGACACTTAGGAATCGTATCCTACGTGGCTCAACAACTGTGATCAGTTTACATTTCTCCTCGGGAGAAATTAAACTCACAAGTTGGCTCCGACATCACTGGATACTTAAGAAATCCTAGATAAACTAATGGAACTAAGTGAATAGACCCATAGGACCTTCCTCAGGAAAGTACTAGGGGGCTTCCACTTAGGAATCGTATCCCATGTGGCTCAACAACATGTGATCAGTCTATATTCCTCCTCAGGAGAAATTAAACTCACAAGTCGGCTCCTACATCATTGGATACTTACGAAAGAGGTGAGAAGAAAGAATGAAAGTCATTCATAGTGCCTTCCTCAGGAAAGTACCGTAAACTCCCTTCAAACTTCAGGATCTCGAACCTCACAAACAGACAACAAGCTCCTAGACTAAGCCTCAATCCAATGCATCTCTGCAAGCTCCAACAGGACCTCCATCAGCTCCCACCTTCAAGAAGAACCCACAGGCCAAGAAACCACAAGAGACTATCTCTGAAGTTCAACCACAGTTGAACTTCAAAGTCAGAAGTCATCAAGACTTCTCCTACCTTCAGGCTCAGACAAATCACATCAGGACACCCTACAAAAATCTATCAAAAATCTAATGGGAGACCTACATGGCTCTAGGGCAACATACTGAAAAAATCAGATCAAAATTCAACACCAGATGAAAGCACTAAAATCAGCAACACAGACATATCCACAGACCAATTTATTCAACATCAATATCAGTGGAAAAATGCAATTAAAATGAAAATGCATGATTAAGCTAACACTTCTGCACTATAAAATTCTACACTGAATCACGAGTCTACAGAAAAAAGAACGGAATTATTTGACTAAATCTACCATTTTTTATGAATTTTCTAATGATATGCATGCATTGAAAATATTAAAAAAACATCAATTAAAATGGAAAATATACCAACAATAGGAAATAAAAATAAAATGGCATTTTTTATTTTTATTTAATTTTTTAGATGTTTTCATGAAATGGTAGAAAAAAAAAGAAGAATTAAAAATCACTCATTTACATTTTTTATTATGATTTATTTACATGAAAATATAAAAGGAAAAATAAGAGAAACAACCTGGGGGTTCAAATAGCAAGAGTTTATGGGTTATTCTACATTGGGCTCATATTCTGGGGGTGTTGAAAGCAAATAGGGCGCAGGGCCCAGGTTCCTCAAACAACTAGTAAACTCAGAAAAGAAAACAAAACGCCTTGGGGGTGCCGTGAGCAGGTTTTGGCAGTTGTTATCCATTATGGGCTTGGATAAGGGGGGGTGCAGAAAGCAATAGGGCCTAAGGCCCACACCAATTACTCTGTCTCTCATACGCTAAGGGGGGTGGGACAAGCAATAATGGGGCAGCGCTCAGAAAATACGCTTGGGCCTAAGCCCAATAGCCAAACCCTAATCCAATCACACTGCTGAACAAAACTACTCCCCTCCCTCAAGATCCCTAACACTGTTCATCATCCTAATCCCCCAAACCCTAGCCGCTTCTCAAACACTCTCTCAACCTTTTCTGAAACTGCTCAAATGCCACCGAAAGTCCGGCCGCCGCCCATTATCAGC
Organism: Lathyrus sativus; assembly: GCA_963859935.3. Taxonomy (NCBI): domain Eukaryota; kingdom Viridiplantae; phylum Streptophyta; class Magnoliopsida; order Fabales; family Fabaceae; genus Lathyrus; species Lathyrus sativus. The sequence goes on from OZ012735.1 coordinate 690,249,004, forward strand.
AACCTTCAATCCTAGAACACCTTCAATCAAACCCTCACAACATCTACCGCTATCATTGAACTACACTCAGAAGCCCAAATCGCAACTTATCTACCCCACAGAACCTACCGTTCCACTAAACAGAGGATCTACTCTAAATCAAACAACCTAACAATCAAGCTAAAACGATATAGAGAAGGAATAAGGAGAGAACCTGGAGGAATGTGGGCGGAGATTCTGAGAAGACTCCGGAGGATCTTGAGGTTCTTGAAGGAAATCCTGAACGAATGACGAACTCACTTGAAGACCTGGCGAAATGTTGACGGAATCTGAACGATGATCTCGCTGACGGACATGCAACGGTGCTCGTGGAAGAAAACTCAGGATCGAGTTCTGAAGGAACTATGACGGCGGTTGACGAGGAGCGTATGAATGTTGGCGAAGAAACAAAGATCTGGAGATCGATGAAGGTCCTGATGAGTTCCTTGTTGAAGGCGAAGAGTTCTGGAGATGGCGTTCTGGAAAAAGTTGATGAAGATTGTTGAAGGTTTGAGTGTTCTGGAAAAATCTTGATGGAGGATTGATGATTCCGGCGACGATGATGTTTCCGGCGAAGGGATTATGAAGGTGACGGAGGAGATCTGGGGAGAAAGAAGAAGATATGAGGATTCTGGTAGTTTTGGCGTTCTCCGGCGGAGTTGGCGGTGGCCGGAGTCTGTTGGCGGTGGCCGGAGTCTGTTATCGCCGGATTTGCATGCCCGGCGAGGGGTTTCCGGTGAGGAAGTGAGGGGAGGACAGGTGTCTCAGGGTTGGGGGAGTCTGAGTGTGGTGGCGTGATTGCATGCACGCCGCGTGTCCTCGGAGAGAGAATGAGAGTGAACGCGTGTGTGGATTGAGTGTGCGTAACGTGGACCCCTCTCGTTTGCAACACGTGTCAGCTTGTATTTAAAGCACTGAGAAAATCTGGCACTTTCTGGAAGTTTCTGGGGTGCGCTGGAATTTTGGACTATTGGATCATTTTTTTTGGACATTCTGATTTGCAACAATGAGAGAACTGGGCTTCAAAAAGACTGGGCTATGGCCCATACGAAAAAAGACCAAAAACCATAAAAAAAACTGAAATAAAAAACAATTAAACCTAATTAACTCTAATCAATTATTAACACCTAATTAACTAATGATTAATCCTAATAAAAATCTAAAAAACAATTAGGATCTAATTAACTCTAAAAATTCAATTAACCTAATTAAACTCTAAAGAGTGATTAAATGTCTAAGTAATTCTATATTATCCTAATTAAATCTAAAAATCAATTAAGATCTAATTAACTCTAAAATTCTACTAATTCTCTATTAAAATCCTAATATCATAAGAAAAACTATATTATTTTCTATATTATCTAAAAAACACTTAAACCTATTTTAAAATCTATAGAAAATTCTAAAAATGATTTAAAAAGCAATTAAACCTATTTAAAAACCTATAAAATTCTAAACTATTATTATCTATTAGTAATAAAAGAAAAACTATATTCCCCTTTTTCTTTATTATCCTAAAAAAATCTTATTTATTTAAAATCTATTTAAAAATCCTATAAAATCCTAAAAAGAGAATTATACTATTAAAATATACAAGAACTCTATTTAAATTCCAGAAAAATCTATAAAGCCTGTTAAAAATTCACAAAAGCCTATTAAACCCTAAAAATGCAGATGAATGCACACGACCCCCGTAAAAGAGCGCACGAGACCAGATTGAATCGAACAGAGATCCCCGGGCATCAGAATATCCTCAAAATCACTGTGCAAGCTAGAAATCACCGAGGAGCGCACAATTTCCTGAAAATAAAACCCTGGTGATCTGGACTGGGTTTGCCATGTCTGATAGACAAAAATCAAGCTGTGAACTCTGATATCCCCCTGTTTGCACAAAAATCATCTGTCTGATTTGCGAATATGAAGTTAAACCATGAGTCAGATAGGAGAATCGGTTGGTCAAATTTTAGGGTGCAACAGCTGCCCCTATTCAAGCGACTTGGACCTGAAGGGTTTGAAGAGCGCTCAGCCTTCAAACATTCAGAGGTACGAGACGGTTGAATACAAATAAAACCCGAAAATTTGCCAACCGCGAGCATATACTGTCAACTGCTTGGAGAATAAAGTCCAGAAAACCGAGTCCAGTCATTACGGCACCAAACTGATTAATCATCTGATAAAGAACTCCTGACTTGAATACCCGTTGCTTGTGATACCCCACATAACAAACCCGAGAGCTGCAACAAAATACCTGATTCTTTCACATTGCCTACTGATAGGCAGGAAGAGAAATATACTCACATCGTCCAAAGATGGACGGGAAGACACCCTGATTGAATACTCACCTCGTCCAATGATAGACGGAAAAACAACATTAATCTCCCAACTCACATCGTCTAAGGATAGACGGGATGAAGCAATCTCCATACTCACATCGTCTAAGGATAGACGGCATCATCCTGATCGATGAACAAATCAATTCACATCGTCTAAGGATAGACGGGAACAAAGCCTGATCGCATACTCACATCGTCTAAAGATAGACGGGAAGAAATAATCTCCGTACTCGCATCGTCTAAGGGTAGACGGAAAGACAACATTAATCTCCAAATTCACATCGTCTAAGAGTAGACGGGATCATCCTGATTGATGAAACAAATCAATATTCTCATCGTCTAAGAGTAGACGGGATCATCCTGATTGATGAAACAAATCAATATTCTCATCGTCTAAGAGTAGACGGGATCATCCTGATTGATGAAACAAATCAATATTCTCATCGTCTAAGAGTAGACGGGAGCATCCTGATTGATGAAACAAATCAATATTCTCATCGTCTAAGAGTAGACGGGATCATCCTGATTGATGAAACAAATCAATATTCACATCGTCTAAGAGTAGACGGGAAGAAATTCTTAATCTTTATACTCACATCGTCTAAGGATAGACGGAAAGACACCATAATCTCCCAATTCACATCGTCTAAGGATAGACGGAAAGTCACCATCAATCTCCATATTCACATCGTCTACTGATAGACGGAAAGACACCATTACGTAATTCAACACCATCCTTTGAATTTCAGAATCCTTCTGTCTACGGGAATTGATGAAAAAGTCAATATCCTTGAAGGGGCCACATCGTCAGTATGGACCGACGGTAAGAAAAACCACCTTTTAAGGAACCATGTCGTCAATAAGAATCGACAATCACGAAAACTGAACATTCTTCGAAGAGCCTCGACATCAATAAGGATTGATGGTCAGAAAAGTCCCTCTTAAACGTCATCATATCAAATAACCAGAAAGAAAACCAATATCCAAAATCATTTTGAAACCCCTCAAAAACCAGGGAGTAATTGGTCACAACCTTAATGATGTTGAAATTTCTCGCCATATGGAGTGACAGAGACAACTTGATGCCGTGTCCTGGGTTAGTCCCGATGAGCATCATAGAGCTGATGTATTGACCTGTAAGAGTCTTTTATTAATATAGTCGACCAATACTAACAAATACCATTGGGTGGTGTTGGCTGGAAGGTTTCGACTGGGAAAAATTGACATAGAAGCTGACTTGTGGGTCGATAGGCTAGGAAAGGTGGCAAAGGAAACAAGATAAGTCGACGCCAGCAGAAGAAGGTTGTAAGTCGACTCAAGATGATTCCGTCGAAAGTGTTGACTGGTGGCCAAGGCGACCGGCATGAAGTATGAGAAATTTTAAGCGGGAAGAAAATTTGAAAAGCTAAGAACGTGGGGAAGTTACAAAAGTGTTGGAGGGACACGTGGCGCCACCAAGACCAACATAGCAGTTATTTTCTTTTCCTATTTAAGGCAATGACCATTTTCATTTTAAGGGGGGCACATTTTGTAACATTGTAAGGAAAAAACACTCTGAGTATCAAGCGTTAAGAGAAAAAGGTTCATTCCCACAAATTGTATGATCGCGTCCACATTTCCTTTTAAAAGCAATTTACATTACCAAACTTTAAGATGTTTTGATTGTTTAATCATTTATTTTATTTCTCCCTCATTTGGTATACACATTTTTATTCGAGTTTGTTTCCAATTTATTATAAACAAAGCCATTCTACCACCGTCGTATAGACTCGACCAAACAGTTCTGAAACTTGTTTGGCCGGTCCCGCAAGTAAACCTGCGTTAGGAGGTTAAAGGTTGTTCGCGCGAAAATTGCGTGCGATCAAATTGGCACACCTGGTGGGACCCGTTTGTTTGGGTGCATACATTTACGTAGTGGTAAGATAGTGATACCACGTCCAAACGAAAAACCATCTTCGGAGGGAAATACGGTTGTGACGCAAATAACTGACGTTGGTGCTGACACTGTGTCTGCGGTTTTAACTGCACATAGTGGGCCTGTCATGACGCCGCTGTCATATCCCAAATTTGTCCCACCAGTGTATAGCTTTCATCTGTACATCCACCCACCAACTACTATTAAAAAAATCCAAAATATGTGTTGCTTTTGTTTGTGGTTTAAATTCAGAGTTTTACAATGGGTCAAATCAGGCTCAATTAAGGTTTATTCAGGCCAGGGTGCATTAGCTCAAATAATGTATGGTTGAGGATTGATTTAGGGTTGCGTACCAAGCCAGGAGTAAGTGAAAAGCAAAAACAAGCAACTCAAGGCGTTGAGTCGACCTAGAAAACTTGAGGCAGTTTTTGTGGTCTGTCAGGTTTAGTTGTCGACCAACCCACACAATGTCAGAGCAATGTCACACCAAGGACTTTGGCAGCATATGGCTCAAACCAAATTGACAGGCCACCAAGTTAGGCTGGTAGTTCATAAACCCATAGCCTGTATTCCTCGTCTCAACTCGAAATGATAACATGGTGGGAGTTAGAAACACCCTCCATATAGAATTCAACACCGCTTCCATTTTTGGGAAAGCGCCAGGGAATGGATTTTTGAACCATGACGGACCAAATCGTCAATGCATAAAGGGAGCCATGCCATGGACGAAGGAGGTTGCTTCTGCAAACATGTTGATATATTTCATGAAAAAGGTTTTGTTGGGAGTTTCTTGAGTAGTCATCAAGGCAAGTTAAACGCCTTATATGGGACGTTCTTCAACCAGAAACTGCATTGTTGCAGACACGAGGCAACTAGCTGGTGCTCGAACATGGCATTGAGGCAATGTTGTAACAACCATACAGGCCCTGGCACATTCAAGGCTTTGGTGGTCTTGTGGAGGAGTTTTATTCTCAAGGTCGATAGACCAAGAGAATGATAGAGAAAGGATAATAGAAGCTTACTCAATGATAACTGTCAACCCTCATGTATTTGGATCTCCAGGTGAAGGAAAATTGCGATCTAAACGCAGCGGAAAACAAAAATTTTCCTTTAGTGATCCTCACGAATGAGCATGGTCAGTGATAGAATCGTTACCTCTTTGTGGCGATTCAGATCTTTGATGCAGCGATCACAAGCGTTGATGAAGTGCAACGCCTCTACTCAGTCCACACGAACAGCTTCCGGTCACAGTGCTAGCTGCTTACGAACGGAATTATTTGAGTGAGAAAAGAGAATCAAAAACGAAATTGCATCAAGTGAAACTTCATCACAAGGGTTCCTTTTATAGACTCTCTTGTGGGCTGCGGGCTAAAACCCTAATTCACATGATCCATAATAATATTATATATTATTATAATAACTATTATTATAATAAATATATTTATTTTATTATTATTTTATAACCATTATAAAATAACAATAATTATTATTATATTATCCGAATTTCTATTTTTCACTTAAGTGCACCGTACCTTACGGTGTTCCTTTGATTTCTCTATTTCTCATCAAACTGTCCTTATGTGTGTGACCCTGTAGGATTTCGTAACGTTGGTAATTATATTAAATTATATATATTTAACATAATAAACAGTAAGCGGTATCTAGCAACACATCACTGCTACCCAAGTCACGAAAATGTCATGTGATCTGACAAAACCTTTTTCGTGATAATATATGTTTGTACAATCACCCTTTTGCCCCTATGTCTATATTGAACACAAGGCATACACTGTGTCATCCTTGTCCAGTTCAATATTGGGCCCTTAGACATTTCTCCTGTTATGCAGGATTGGCAAATTCCATCTAGGACACTCATGTCCCTCAGCATGCTTCGTGGAGTGCCCATCAACTGTCTTTATGATCATCCAGTTACGGATAATGTTTGATCAGCAATAAAGCACCCGACTCTACATCTAGGGTCCATAGTGGTTTCAGGTCGAAGGGTGGTAATACACCATTATCACCATGAGAATAACTTATGACACTTTGCATAACATACTATGTAGTATTCTCATAGCGGGTCAATCCGGTATAAATATTACTCCTAATATTTATACCTATGTCAAGACTTGATAACTCTTTATCCATGATCCATGAGATGTGATCATCAGTCTATCTTCATAATAGTCTCAATGCTTTTAATGTTATCCCACTTTGCAATAAAGCTTGACTACGGATATTTTAAGAATAATGTCTTTATGTTTAATGGGATCTCATGATTAAGTCACACTTAACATTTCATTAAACAGACTAACTATTCTAGGGACTTTATTATTCTGAAAGACAAACATAATAAAGAAATGCCTTTTATTATTAAACGAATAATCTGATACAAGTACCAAAAAGTATTGGCCTCTAGGGCTTACACCAACAATCTCCCACTAGCACTAGAGCCAATTAGGCATACCCCTAATACCCATAGATCTAGTATGACCATCATGCTTCTGTTGCGCAAGAGGCTTTGTTAATGGGTCAGCGATATTGTCAAGTGTAGGTACTCTGCATATCTTCACATCTCCCCGATCGATTATCTCTCGAATGAGGTGATAACGCCTAAGTATGTGTTTGGATCGTTGGTGAGATCTAGGCTCCTTAGCTTGTGCGATAGCACCATTGTTATCACAATATAAACCAATGGGATCCACAATGCTAGGGACTATGCCAAGTTCACTAATGAACTTCTTGATCCAAACAGCTTCCTTTGCTGCATTTGAGGCAGCAATATACTCGGCCTCAGTTGTAGAATCAGCAACTGTTTCTTGCTTTGAACTTTTCCAGCTCACAGCGCCACCATTGAGACAGAACACATAACCAGATTGTGATCTAAAATCATCCTTATCTGTCTGGAAGCTAGCATCAGTGTAACCAATTACATCAAGCTCTTCCTGACCTCCATATATCAAGAATGAATCCTTAGTCCTTCTCAAGTACTTAAGGATATTCTTGACAGCTACCCAGTGAGCATCACCGGGATCAGATTGGTACCTACTCGTTGCACTTAATGCATACGAGACATCTGGTCGAGTACATAACATGGCATACATGATAGATCCTATTGCAGATGCATATGGAATCTTATTCATGCGATCCCTTTCTTCCTTAGTTGAAGGGGATTGTATTTTTGATAAACACAGACCATGTTGCATAGGTATGAATCCTTTCTTGGAATCATGCATATTAAAGCGTCTCAACACTTTATCTATGTATGTACTCTGACTTAGGCCAAGCAGTTTTTGTGATCTATCTCTATAGATCCTAATTCCTAATATATAGGCTGCTTCACCTAGGTCTTTCATAGAAAAACAATTCCCTAACCAAGTTTTCACTTGTTGCAAGGTAGGGACATCATTTCCAATGAGTAATATGTCATCTACATATAATACCAGAAACACGATCATGCTCCCACTAACCTTCTTGTAGACACAAGGTTCATCTTCATTTTTGATGAATCCATATTGTTTTACGGTTTCATCAAAACGAAGATTCCAGCTTCTGGAAGCTTGCTTCAATCCATAGATTGATCGCTGTAACTTGCATATCTTTTGGGCATCTTGTGGTATGTCAAATCCTTCAGGTTGTGTCATGTACACATCCTCAAGAAGATTCCCATTAAGGAAAGCAGTTTTGACATCCATCTGCCATATTTCATAATCATGATATGCAGCGATGGCAAGTAAAATCCGAACAGATTTAAGCATTGCAACTGGTGAAAAGGTTTCATCATAGTCAACCCCATGAATTTGTTTATAGCCTTTTGCAACCAGTCTTGCTTTATAGGTATGTACCTTACCATCCATGTCAGTCTTCTTCTTGAAGACCCACTTGCATCCTATAGGGTTAACTCCTATAGGAGGTTCTACCAAGGTCCAAACCTGGTTTGTGTACATGGAATCCATTTCAGATTTCATGGCTTCTAGCCACTTCTCAGACTCAGGACCAGTTATGGCCTCTTTGTAGGTCACAGGCTCATCTTGATCCATGAGTAATACATCACCCTGATCACTTATGAGATATCCATATCTCTCAGGTTGGTGACGTATCCTGCTTGACCTACGCTGGTCTTGTTCTTCTTGAGCAGGTTGCTCTTCCACAACTACTTGTGTTTCCTGCTCTAGTTCCTCCATAGGTGTTTCAATGTTTTGTGATTCTTGAATTTCTTCAAGCTCTATTTTCCTCCCACTGTTTCCTTTGGAAATAAAATCCCTTTCCAGAAAGACTCCAGTTCGAGCGACAAACACTTTGCCCTCAGAAGGATTGTAGAAGTAATATCCTCTTGTTTCTTTAGGATACCCCACAAATAAGCATTTGTCAGATTTGGGCTCAAGCTTGGTTGAAATTTGTCGTTTGACGTAAACTTCGCAACCCCAAATCTTCATGTAAGACATATGTGGTTTCTTACCACTCCATATCTCATATGGTGTCTTATCAACCTTTTTGGATGGAACACGGTTAAGTGTGTAAGCTGCTGTTAATAATGCATGTCCCCAAAAGGAGTTTGGAAGATCGACGTGACTCATCATGGATCGGACCATGTCTAACAAGGTTCGATTTCTTCTCTCAGATACACCATTCCATTGTGGTGTTCCAGGAGGAGTAAGTTGGGATAGAATCCCATACTCTTTTAGATGGTCATCAAATTCTAGGCTTAAATATTCACCGCCTCGATCTGATCGAAGAACTTTAATATTCTTACCTAGTTGGTTTTGTACTTCATTCTTGAATTCCTTGAACTTTTCAAAGGACTCAGATTTGTGTTTCATTAAATACACATATCCGTATCTACTGAAGTCATCAGTAAAAGTGATGAAGTACTGAAAACCTCCTCTGGCTGGTATGTTCAGTGGTCCACATACATCAGTATGTATGAGTGCCAAAAGATCATTAGCCCTTTCACCTTTTCCTGTGAATGGGGACTTTGTCATCTTTCCAATTAAACAAGATCTGCATGTCTCATATGATTCATAATCAAAAGAGTCCAAGAGTCCATCTTTATGGAGTTTGGAAATGCGTTTCTCATTTATGTGGCCTAATCGACAGTGCCAAAGGTAAGTTGGATTCAACTCATTAGGTTTCAACCTTTTAGTATTAATGTTATAAATTGGCATTTCAAGATCAAGGACATATAGTCCATTATTCATTTTTGCAGTAGCATAGAATATATCATTCAAATAAATGGAGCAACAATTGTTCCTTATTATGAATGAAAAACCAAACTTGTCCAAACAAGAAACGGAAATAATATTCCTGCTAATTGCAGGTACATAATAACAGTTCTCTAACTGAATTATTAAACCACTAGGTAAAGTTAAAACATAAGTTCCTACAGCTAAAGCAGCAACCTTTGCTCCATTGCCAACTCGTAGGTCAACTTCACCTTTTGCCAAATTTCTACTCCTTTTTAGCCCCTGCACATTAGTACAAATGTGAGAACCGCATCCAGTATCTAATACCCATGATGCAGAAGTAGATAAATTAATTTCAATAACAAAAATACCTGAATTTGAAGTCTCTACTCCATTATTCTTATCTTCCAGGTACTTTGGGCAATTTCTCTTCCAATGTCCGGTCTTACCGCAATGGAAGCAAGTGCCCTCCTTTGCTATTCCTCCACTAGGCTTCAAAACAGGAGGAGTGGGTTTGGGTTTGGCAACTTCCTTGCCTTTCCCTCTACCACCCTGTTTGATGGGCCTCTTGTTCTGTTTCTTTCCATTACTGACCATCAGAATGGATTTCCCTTTTGTCTTCATATTCTGCTCAGCAGTTCTCAACATGCCTAGCAGTTCTGGAAGACTTTTGTCCAAGTCATTCATATTGAAATTCAGGACAAACTGACTGAAGCTCTCTGGCAACGATTGCAAGATCAGATCAATCGCAAGTTCCTTTCCAAGGGGAAACCCTAATCTGTCAAGGTTCTCCACATACCCAATCATCTTGAGTACATGGGGACTTACAGGGGCTCCCTCAGCTAACTTGCTGTTAAAAAGGGACTTTGAAACCTGAAACCTCTCATTTCTTGCTTGCTCTTGGTAAAGCGTTTTCAGATGTCCGATCATATCGAACGCAGACATGTTCTCGTGTTGCTTTTGCAACTCAGAGTTCATGGTAGCAAGCATGAGGCAAGCGGTTTCATTGGCATCATCGAAATGCTTCTTATAAGCATCTCTTTCTGCCTTTGGTGCAGAACTAGGAGGTTCCTCCTCAGGAACTGGTGTCTCCAAGACATACAGCTTCTTATCGTGCTTGAGGACAATCCTCAGATTACGGTGCCAATCCAGGAAATTTGTCCCAGACAATTTTTCCTTATCTAGGATGGATCGCAAAATATTGTTCGATGTGTTTGTTGTCATGATAATCTACAAGAGAAATATGAAAATATAAGTATCATTAAAACAACATATTTAATTAGGCCTTTAATCAAATATGCTCCCACTATTTTATTCAAAACAAATGACCCTCATCATTTGATTCGGAAAATCCCGTTGGAAGACTTTCTAGTGGGTCGAGATCCATGTTTCACTTTGTTTTAAGTCAGCGTTAGGCTGATTACACAAAACTAAGTTATTTAGGTAGGAACTCCTTCCAATTGTATCTCATACAACTCTCGAATATTTTCAATTGGGTGAATAACTCCTTATTCTGATCCATCACATGAATCATTCCCAATTCTTGCTTCTAAACATATATAATCTTATTATAATTTGTTTAGTTAAGTTTGACCCATTGTTTTAGCAATTGGATATTACAATTATCCCATCACACCTTACTAATATAGAACATGCACCTCGCGTAGGCGAAACCTACAATGCTCGATACTAGTCTTGATGAGTGCTAAAAATTGGAAAGCATAAACTTAATATTTAATTTTGAGGGAATTTGTTATTAGTTTGATCTCACCGGCTTAACATGCAAAACGTCTCTCACATGCATCAACATACAATTACATGCATCAACATACATATAAAAAGATACAATTATGGCCCCTAACGCAATTGTTCTCTCAAGCCAATGAGAGAACCTAAGCTAACCTAATAACGACCTAAGCTTCTCCAAGCATGATCTCCAAGGTTATCCTCCTTTAATATTGAATACTTCCTTTTTTTTTCTAACATAATATTACATTACATATAAGAAAACTCGTTTTACATACGAGGGAGTGAGATGAGAAAAGAAGTTACATAAAGAGATTGAGAGAGAGGCACGACACGCAGGCCGTATTCAAAAATCCCAAAACAATAATAAAGGAAAAACTAAGGCCATAACTGATCACCACAAATAAATAATAATAAACACACTTTTATTATTAGTTTAAAATTCCGATAATTAAATAAACTAAATTAAATTTCGGCTGATTGATCACACTTTGCAGACTTAGCCGGGGGTTCCGCTGCCCGGTCAGCGGACCAGCGCCTCCTTGCGGGGTCGTCAGGGGCAGCGCCCCGGCGAAAAATTTTATGAACACTTCATTGTATTTCACGTCGTTTCCTGCACAACTTTTGTGCATTTACAACCCCAACCGGAAAAGTCTGCGGCAATACAACACTTGTACTGCCATTAATCCTAATGCAACAATTTCATGCCGTCAAACACAACTCGATTGATAACTCAATATGATAGATCAATATGTCATTGCTTCACCATACTAATGTCGGATTCCGAAGCGAATGAAATTGATGATCTTTCAAAAGAATTACAATCCTTATGTGATTGAATGGATGAAATCAAAACAGTATATCCCATATACCATCTTTGCATCAGAATTTCTTATATCTTATATAAAAGTGATCGATCTAATTGTGTAACCTATGGATGATCAATGTATCGCACAACTTCACCATACTAATGTCGGATTCCGAAGCATAATCAACATCAATCATCCAAATCGTACACAACAGATGCCAAATTTAATTAATCGTTTATTGTTAAATTCATTCTGTGTTTTAATCGAATCAAATACAGAAAAGACGGAAATTTAACAGCTATCAGATCCATGGTTTCGTAAGTGGCTCTGATACCACTGAAGGAAAATTGCGATCTAAACGCAGCGGAAAACAAAAATTTTCCTTTAGTGATCCTCACGAATGAGCATGGTCAGTGATAGAATCGTTACCTCTTTGTGGCGATTCAGATCTTTGATGCAGCGATCACAAGCGTTGATGAAGTGCAACGCCTCTACTCAGTCCACACGAACAGCTTCCGGTCACAGTGCTAGCTGCTTACGAACGGAATTATTTGAGTGAGAAAAGAGAATCAAAAACGAAATTGCATCAAGTGAAACTTCATCACAAGGGTTCCTTTTATAGACTCTCTTGTGGGCTGCGGGCTAAAACCCTAATTCACATGATCCATAATAATATTATATATTATTATAATAACTATTATTATAATAAATATATTTATTTTATTATTATTTTATAACCATTATAAAATAACAATAATTATTATTATATTATCCGAATTTCTATTTTTCACTTAAGTGCACCGTACCTTACGGTGTTCCTTTGATTTCTCTATTTCTCATCAAACTGTCCTTATGTGTGTGACCCTGTAGGATTTCGTAACGTTGGTAATTATATTAAATTATATATATTTAACATAATAAACAGTAAGCGGTATCTAGCAACACATCACTGCTACCCAAGTCACGAAAATGTCATGTGATCTGACAAAACCTTTTTCGTGATAATATATGTTTGTACAATTACCCTTTTGCCCCTATGTCTATATTGAACACAAGGCATACACTGTGTCATCCTTGTCCAGTTCAATATTGGGCCCTTAGACATTTCTCCTGTTATGCAGGATTGGCAAATTCCATCTAGGACACTCATGTCCCTCAGCATGCTTCGTGGAGTGCCCATCAACTGTCTTTATGATCATCCAGTTACGGATAATGTTTGATCAGCAATAAAGCACCCGACTCTACATCTAGGGTCCATAGTGGTTTCAGGTCGAAGGGTGGTAATACACCATTATCACCATGAGAATAACTTATGACACTTTGCATAACATACTATGTAGTATTCTCATAGCGGGTCAATCCGGTATAAATATTACTCCTAATATTTATACCTATGTCAAGACTTGATAACTCTTTATCCATGATCCATGAGATGTGATCATCAGTCTATCTTCATAATAGTCTCAATGCTTTTAATGTTATCCCACTTTGCAATAAAGCTTGACTACGGATATTTTAAGAATAATGTCTTTATGTTTAATGGGATCTCATGATTAAGTCACACTTAACATTTCATTAAACAGACTAACTATTCTAGGGACTTTATTATTCTGAAAGACAAACATAATAAAGAAATGCCTTTTATTATTAAACGAATAATCTGATACAAGTACCAAAAAGTATTGGCCTCTAGGGCTTACACCAACACCAGGATGATATAACTTTTGGATATTTGTAGAGAGCCATGACAGAAAAGGTAGTAGGACAACCAAAGAGTAAGGAAGGCGATGTGTTCTTCGTCCGACACTTCGTTGGAATCTTTATCATGATGTTCCTCTATATAGTTCTAAAAACCAGCACGTTCAAAGTCGAAAGTGGCGTCTATTTCCAGGGTCAGATTAAAGGTTTCACCCAGAGGAGAAAGACCTGTGATGGCCGCCATGTCGAAGAGTGTCGGAGTCAACATACCACAATAGTAGGCAAGGGTTAACCCTATGAGCATTCCTGGAGAGTTGAATGGCATCGAAGATGCCAGTTGTCTTCCATTGTTCCTGATGCTTGCCTTGGACCTTGTTAAGCCAGGAGATGTGATATTTGTTGCCTGGAGTGGGCATCAACCTGAAAACACGAGCTTTTGACGCCATAAACTTGAGGTCGATGATGCCAATTTTCTAAAAAGTAGGAGGAATGGTGGGAAGGTAGCAAGGGAAAAATGCTTGAAGTTCCTCATGGAAGGGTTTTGTATCAGGGTATGACCCATGGAAAGCATGCAACTTTTTAGCCATCGTGAAGGGTATAACCATATGGAGTTGCCAGGTCTCTATCATCGCGTTATCAGCGGACGTTAGATTTGGAAGATTCCTGAGGGATTCGGCTTCAGAGAGAACAAAAGCGATGGGGTTATTTCCGGTGGTGTGAGTAGCAGAAGCGGTTGAGGAAGCCATTGAAAGAGAAGGTTAAAGGAATTTTGGGAGCGAAATCTTGGAGGGAAGGAAAGTGTGAGAGAAGTTGGAAAAGAAAACCAAATGTGGGCAAGAGATATTTAAAGGCAAGTTGCATGCAGTTGAAAAGGCAAAAGGCTGTTTCGATTCTAGAGTGAGTGAGAGTGGGTTAAAGGCCCATAACCTAGGATGCGACTAGGCATGATTAGTTTTCTTAGAAATCGTGGCGCAAAAAGGCGCCGTTATTATGTCAGACTGTAGGTGACGCGTGGCTGACTCGACAGAAGGAAAATGATGGTGTTGTTGGGTCAAAACCAAGGTGTAGTTGAAACTTCACAGAAAACCAAAACGCCAAGTTTCTCAGTCGACACAGTGCTCAGTTGAAACTGGGTTTTTGAGGAGGCACCTTGTTGGCTGGAAGATTTCAACTGGGAAAAATTGACATAGAAGCTGACTTGTGGGCCGACAAGCTAGGAAAGGTGGCGAAGGAAACAAGATAGATCGACGCCAGTAGAAGAAGGTTGTAAGTCAACTTAAGATGATTATGTCGAAAGTGTCGACTGGTGGCCAAGGAAACCGACACGAAGTATGAGAACTTTTGATCGGGAAGAAAATTTGAAAAGCTAAGAACGTGGGGAAGTTACAAAAGTGGTGGAGGGACACGTGGCGCCACCAAGACCAACATAGAAATTATTTTATTTTCCTATCTAAGAGATGCCCATTTTCATTTTAAGGGGGGCACATTTTGTAACATTGTAAGGAAAAACACTCTGAGTACCAAGCGTTAAGAGAAAAGAGTTCATTCTTGCAAAATGTATGATCGCGTTCACATTTCCTTTTAAAAACAATTTACATTACCAAACTTTAAGATGTTTCGATTGTTTACTCATTTATTTTATTTGTTCTTCATTTGGTATACACATTTTTATCCGATTTTGTTTCCAATTTATTCTAAACAAATCCATTCTACCACCATCGCATAGACTCGACCAGACCGCTATGGGACTTGTTTGGCCGGTCCCGTAAGTAAACCTGCGTTAGGAGGTCAGAGACTGTTCGCGTGAAAACTGCGTGCGAACAGGTGGCCATCGAGATAATTGGGACTCCCTCTGTCTTGAACACTGTCGACACAGTCACTGAAGCTGATATCACGATTGGCAATCCCCTGGATTGGGTGATTTTACCAATAGGTCCAGATGAGAAGGTGTGTAGCTCTTTTGAGGGTTGCTCGATTCCTCTTTATGAGTGTCTCTTTACTAGGTTAGGGATACACATGTCTTTCTTTGATTTTTAGGTGGTTGTGATGGAACATCTAAAAGTTGCCCTATCGCAGATTTATCCTAGAGTTTGGGCTTTTATGAAGGTGGTCTAGCTTTTTGCCTTGTACACGTTCTGAAAACCTTCCATAAGGTTATTCATTGACCTTTTTTCTGTTGATTGTATTTCTTTGGATGATGCTCGGGATCAAGAATTGATATCTCTTCGTCCTTAAGTACATTGGATTAGCTGTTTTTCCTCGGTTTGTGGTGATTTTCTTGTGCGTTTCATGTTGGTGAAGCCTGTTACTTCCGAATCTCATCTAGCCTTTTGTTCGTATCTAGCCCCGACGAGAAGTGCCCACTCTTGCAGAGTTTTTTTGGAAGTACTGGTGTATAGTTCATTTTTACCGGCCTATTTCTTTTTATCCCTCTAGGCTAACTCCTATATCTCCTAAGGAAGTGAGGATGAAAAAAGAGTTATATGAATCGTTTCAGGGGCTCGGTTATAAAGAAAAATTTGGTCATGGCAAAGTATTTTCTTTTCAACAACACAAAAGGCAAATAGATGCTTACGCGTTAATGGATGCAATTGATCATTCCAAGAAATGAAAAATTCTTTGGTTAGGGTGGGGACTCAGAAACCTTTTTTTTAACAGTGCAATCTGTGTCTTGCAGATAACATGGATCGATTGGTTTGGTTACGAAAAGCTCTAGTGCTTGCCAATGATCAGGGCCTTACAACTAACATGTCTATTCGGGAACTAGATGCGCATGTTATTGCTTCACTACAAGAAAAACGGAGATTTACGATACTTGAGTTGCGACAGTTATCACAAAACTGTCCTTATTCCTGGATTGCGACGGTTGTCACGACAGTTAGGGTCAACCGTCGTAGAATTTTTACGACACTTATAAAAAAACCGTCCTTATTCCTGGATTACGACAGTTCTCACGACGGTTTGAGCCAACCGTCACAAATTTTTTAGGCATGTTGTATAAAATAATTGCGACAGTTACCAAAGAACCACCCTCTTTCCAAACTCGCGACATTTTCGCGATAGTTAAGGCGAACTGTCGCAATTACTTTAGTCAATCATAATCACTATTTTTTTTATTCCTTTGATTTTCCACTTTTTTCTTTCATTTTTATTTTCCAACCTTTTTAATTTTATTAATTAATTTAATAAATAATTATTATAATTATCATGACAATGTAACTTAATATTTTTGTCTAAAATAATAGTAAAATATTCTATTTTATTATATAAATAGTTAACTTTTATTAAAATTAATTTTGATAACAATGTTAATATATATATATATATATATATATATATATATATATATATATATATATATATATATATATATATATATATATATATATATATATATATATATATATATATATATATATATATATATATATATATATATATATATATATATATATATATATATATATATATATATATATATATATATATATATATATATATATATATATATATATATATATATATATATATATATATATATATATATATAAATTTTTTTTTTACTTAATGCAGTCTACTTGTCTCAGTTTTTTATGAAGATATTTAATGTCAATGTTTTGTTTTGACAGGCTGGTCAAGTATATGGTGTGCCTCTTTCGGGATTACAACTTGCCAATCCTGGTATTTTCCCTGAACTAAAGCCGTGCGGCGAGGACTTCCAGAAGAAATGGATTCAGGTATACTTCTGTCTTGTCCCTTATGCTTTTTTCATTGGGTAGCTAGTAATTTCAGTAAGTTAACCCAGTTAAAATTGTATTTTAGGGTTTATCTCAACTGCACAAGCGGTTGCGCACTTTGGCTGACCATGTTCCGCATGGTTATAAAAGGTCATCACTTTTGGAGGTAAGATATTAGGAATAATGTTTCATTGCTAAGGGCCACTTGGTTTGTAAAGGTTACATACCTGAATCAGGTAGGGATGCTTCAGTGTTGGCTTATACCAATTATGCCGAGTTTCTTTATAGTCTTAGTATCTGAAGTTAGATTATGGTTGCACTTTTCAGGTTCGACCAGCTTCTGTTGGCATTTCTTCTGGGACTGCTGGCAAAATTCAGTTGTCTCGTATAGAGATTTGGACCAAAGATGTTATCCATTACTTGCAAATTCTTCTCATTCTACTCTTCATAATCGAGAGCGGTCCCACAAATGCCTTATGCTGGAACGCTGCTGCACAAAAGTGATCCGTTACTATCTTTTTCTGCTGGTGAAGAGCCATCTTTACATTTTAGATGTTGGTATATTGTTCGGCTTTTGCAATGGCATAAGGACAAGTAACTCTAGGGATATTGTTTTTGTTGGCAAAGCGCTGAAGTGACTTCGTTTTGTTGAGAAAAGGCTTGTAGCAACTTGGCTTTTGACTGTTGTTAAGCAGGTGATTGAAGAGATTGAAAAAAGTATTGGTAAAGTTGGACAATATGGCAGGGCTTATTCTATGGTGGATGATAGAAGATCAATACAGTGGAAACTTGGTGAAGATGAACTTTCTGGGATACTTTATTTGATAGACACCACTGATGATTTGGTATCCGGTGTCAAGTTTCTCCTATGGTTGATGCCAAAGGTTCTTAGTAGCCCTAATTCTACAATTGATAGTGGGAGAAATATTCTGATGCTACCAAGAAATGTGGAAAACCAAGTTTGTGACTGGGAGAGACTTTTCTGCTATCATCACTTAGAAGGTTTGCTCTTCCCTTCATTCAACTTTCCCTTCTAATTTATATGGTGTTAGCGACTTGTTTTAATAGCTAGCTGAGTACCTTTAAAATGTGGGATGTACCTGGTAAACTATGATCCTTTGTTTTTGTTATCTGGTATCAAATTAGATTTTCTTTACTCTCATATACTCATAAATTCCTAAACAAAATCATATACTTACGAGTTAATAACACTTAATAGTTCTTATTAAGAGTTGCATTACATGAGATATGGTCTAAACATATGTTTATAAGTGGGGTAGTCCCACCTTACAAACCGGTTTCTGTTGTTTTATGGCTATTCTGTGGTTGTATTTCTCATTCAAGTTTTTTTATGTATGTCATAAGGTCATGATAAGAGTTTTGATACTCCTGTGAAAAAGAAAAGTGACATATGCACAATAATGTACAAAAGTGGAACTACTGGTGATCCCAAGGGAGTGTTGATATCCAATGAGAGCATTATTACACTCTTAGCTGGCATAACAAAGCTACTAAATAGTTGCAATGAAGAGGTAGTTTTCTTTTATCATTTCTTTTTCTTGCATTTATATGATCATTCAAGGGACTCCAAAATTCCTACATCTTTTCTTATAAGCAAACATTTCGATCTTTTCGTACGAATGCTTCCAAGTGTGGTCAAACGCGGATTGCAAAAAATAGCATGTAGATCAAATTATACTACACAACATTGCTATAGTCCTTGTTTGACAACATTTTGTACTAAGTAACTTATCACAAAACAATAATAATTTTGTCCAAATTTCTCTACACTAGAGTCGTATAGCTTCTATGTTACAAAACTAAATTGCTCCTAAAATGCTATTTTCGGTTTTTGGATAATGAATATTTTGCTATCCTATAGTTTGCATTCCTCATATCCCTCTTATCTTGTTCCTGCTTGCAGTTGAGTGATAAAGATGGTTTCCTATCATACCTTCCACTTGCACACATATTTGACAGGGTTGTTGAAGAGGCAATGATATGGGTTGGTACTTCAATAGGTTTCTGGCGTGGGGTGAGTTTACACACACACACACACACACACACACACAAACATATATATATATATATATATATATATATATATATATATATATATATATATATATATATATATATATATATATATATATATATATATATATATATATATATATATATATATATATATATATATTTCATTATTGAATGAAGGCAGAAAGTGATTATAGTATATTAAATTTTAAAAAAAATTTAATTTCAAGTAAAGTCAATTTTGTATTTGATGATAATATGAACACTATTTATTCAATGTGGCTACAAGATGTCAAATTGTTGATGGAAGACATTGCTGAGTTAAAACCAACTATTTTTATTGCTGTTCCTCGTGTGCTTGATAGAGTGTACACATGTATGTTTTTGTCATTGTTGAAAGTTTAGTGATCTTTCCTACATCATGGGATGTTTATGATAAAATTATGATTTCATGAAGAGCAATACTATACTATTTAAGTTAGTTTTTAGTCATTGAAGTGGTCTTTTTCTTGAATTCCTTATTTCTCGTCTACATTTATTTGAACATTTTTTCCTCTCACCAATAATAGCAATAATGATGATAATAATAGTGTAATGAAAATCTCAACCTCCATCTGTTACACAGGTTTGCAACAAAAGCTTAAGGCCGGGGGCTTTGTGAAGCAGACTATGTTCAATTTTGCCTACTCATTGTAAGTACTGTGTTTTTTCCCCTCAATCTGCTGCTGAACTCTGATTAAGTGAAATGCTGATCATGACTATGAAACCAATGACATGGAGTTTTAGGCAATTAAATATTATTGTAACAACTTTGTTCTTATACAAAATGTAACTCTTTCATCAGTGTTCCAACGAACTGATAAGCTTTTAAAGTAAACCTGACGATTAGAATTGTCTCAAAATTGTATTGGTTCACTCTGGATGGGTTGTTCTTGGTGATGCATCAACCTTTTTTGAAGCACATGATGCATACAACCTAGCACATTTATTTTGTGCGGTCATATTTGTTTTAGCATTGTAGGTCTATTTGTTGTGTTAATTTTCTTGATATTTCTACTCATGGTCTGTCAGTCTCAGCTGTCAGGTGATGCTGACTGCTGGCAATTGCACATATATTTTTTGCGTGTGGATGATTTAAATCTCGGCTGCTGTGTTTTTTTTTTATTTTGTGTGTGTGCAAGCATGCGCGTGCATGTGTCCTTTCTCTCTGAGAATTGACTTTTTCTTGACTTTTTCTAGCAGCAAACTTTGACTTTAGTTTTTCTCGAGACAAAGAAGGGAGCAGATGCTCTGGAACACTGGTTATGTCTTAATAATTTTCCAGCAACTACTATTCACGGTGATAGGACACAACAGGTTAGTATGTTTCTATCTTTATTTTTAGTTTATAACATTGAGTAGACTGTGAATGCTTTAAATTTCTGATCGACCAAGTTGTACCCATATATTTTTAATTTTGTTCTGTAAAAGTGTGTGATGCTCTAAGAAAGCAGTGGAAAATTAATGGGTACAAGGTAACCTTTCTGGTTTAGAGTTGGTAAGTATATAGCAGGGATGCCATTAACTGTCTCTCCTATATACTTTTGTGTTTGTCTACTCACTGTATTAAGAAATTTTTTGCCATGTATGGACGACCCAATTAAGCTATCAAACATAACTTTCATAGTAAAAACTAAATAAAAATAGATGAAATGTTCAATTTATAAAATCCTAAAGCATAAATTGACGTTATACGAGGTCAACATATCAATATGGGGCATGGAAGTAATATTCCATTTGCATACCTTCATGAAAATTCCAAGGAACCTGATTCCCTAAAGTACTTTTACTTGGAATTTATTTTAAAAATTGTTTGGTTCACATGAAGCTTTCCTAGGAATTGGTCAAAACATGTTATTCCTTGGATTCCTTTTTTAAAAATTGTATGGTTTGCATTGAGCACCCATAGAAATTGTAAAAAATGTTATACTCCCTCCGATCTTTTTCAATAGTTGTCTTTTTAAGGTTATTTACACATACCAATACAATCAACCAATTTATGTTTGATAAAATTATATATATTTTTCTATAATATCCTTAACCTTTTATTAACTTATTAAAAAAACCTTTATTATTTCATTCTACCCATCTCTCTCTCTCTCTCTCTCTCTCTCTCTCTCTCTCTCTCTCTCTCTCTCTCTCTCTCTCTCTCTCTCTCTCTCTCTCTCTCTCTCTCTCTCTCTCTCTCTCTCTCTCTCTCTCTAGTAAATAATTAAGGGTATTAAACAACCATCAACAATGCATTGAGTTTTGATAACGACATGTAAATAGTAACAATTTTTTCTACAAAAGTGGCAACCAAAAGGGAACAAGTATGTACCTTGAAAATTATGCGTGAAATTACTGATGTATTAAGTCAGCATAAGTTGGTTTTAGAATATGGACTTAATTTTGGCTGTTGTAGGTCTTACTGAAACATGTGCCGGATCCTTTTTGGCAATACCAAACGAAATAGATATGCTTGGTACAGTTGGCCCTCCTTTACCATATCTGAAAGTGTGTCTGGAATCTGTGCCTGAAATGGGATATGATGCACTTGCAACCACACCAAGAGGAGAAATCTGTATGAGGGGAAGTAGTGTATTTTCTGGGTACTACAAATGCGAAGACCTTTCGAAAGAAGTTATTATCGATGGATGGTTCCATGCAGGTTCTTTCAGTTGAAGTTTTGATGATGTTTATATGTTGTTGCAGTATATGGTACTGTTTTATTCATGTATGATTTATTAAACAAGAGATATTGGAGAGTGGCAACCTAGTGGAAGCATGGAAATTATTGATCGAAAGAAGAATATATTTAAGCTTTCACAAGGAGAATATATTGCTGTTGAAAACATGGAGAACATTTATACTCAAGTTTCTGCTATTGAATCGGTAAGTCTTCTTTCAAGGTTGTGATGACCCTGAAATGCGAAGGACATATCTTCAACAATCTCCACACAGGAATCAATACAAGGCACATTTATATGACAAGAAAAATGGTTTTGTATCTCCAGTTAACATTTTGTTGTTTATTTCCCCCCTTTAAAGACACTTGTTGATTGTTTGTTTCACATTTATCGTTTCCTATAGGTTGAAGAGTACTCTGGTTTGCAGTTACAACCATACAAGGCTCTTGCTGGAGCTAATGCTTTTGCTCATGAAAGTGGCATACATCAGATTGGTTATCATGATAACTACATATGTTTGAGTATACCTTAGATTATAGGAGAAATATTGCAACTTAGATTTGTATGATTTTGAAGTTTATAGAAACCATATTACACCTGAAATTTGTTTTTTCTAGCAACTGTCTGCAGCTTTTCCTTCAACAAATATATATGTGAACTAGTGATCACTGTCACTGATTGTATATGTGAAAACATCCTATCTGATTTCATGTGTAATGTTTGATGACACTGATATAAACTTGTACCAAGAATATATTTACTGAATAAGAATATAGATTTATTAAAAATTCTCTAGAGAAAATATCTCAAACAGAGACAGAATACAAATATACACAAGATTACATAATTTATTTTTTTTATTTTTCATTTTGTTTTTTTTATTATCTTTTTATAATAATGCTAAAAAATTGAGGGTAAATTTTTTTATAATAAATATTCACACGGTTCAAACTGTCACAATTTATCGTCACAATTAATAATAGTAATGAAAATAAAAATGAAATTCCACGGGAAACCGTCACGCAAATTGCGGTGGTTCAAACCGTCGTAATCTACCAAAATGAACAGTCGCAATTTGCCAATTTTCTTGTAGTGTTTATGTCAGTTCCAACCAGTCGTGAAATAGAATTCACGATAGTTTTAAACCGTCACAATCAACAATAAAAACAAAAATCAAAAGGCTAGTAACGACGCTCTTTAACCGCCGCCATCTCAAATTTAGGTCAGTTCCAGCCCGTCGTGAAATATAACGACGGTTGGTGTGACGGTTTTGGCAACCGTCGCTAAACAGTTTGGGGATACACGTTTTTGCGACGGTACTACGACCGCCGTAGAATGTAATTGATGGTGGTTTTAACCTTCGTAACCTGCCAAAATAACCGTCGTAATCCATCATTTTTCTTGTAGTGCTTCTACTCCTGCTCCAAAGACTCGTATGCCTGCGGCGGTTGCCCCGGTAGTAGTTGAGACTACTATCCCGATTACTGTTCTAGGAGTGGGTCACCCACTGACTGAGGTTGATGGTTTTACTACTTAGGAACTTTCACCATCTCATTCCCCTACCAAGAAGAGTTATGGTGATAGTCTGTCTACTCCCGTTGAAGAAGATTCTTCCAAACGAACATATTTCATGGATTTTATGATAAGTTTTGCAAAGAAGATGAAGGGATGTGAACCCATTTGGGTTATCATTGACATATTGACTAAATCGACCCATTTCATTTCGATTAAGATTAGTTATTCCTTGCAGGAGTTGGCAGAGTTGTATATTGAGAAGGTTGTTAGCCGACACAATATTCGTTCGAGTATCATGTCAGATAGAGATCCGAGATTCAGATCGAAGTTTTGACAGAGTTTAAGAAAAGTGATGGGTGCTAAACTGAAGTCGAGTTCTGCTTATCATCCGCAGAAGGGCGGTCAGACAAAGATAACCATCCAATCATTAGAGGATATGTTGAGGGCTTGTATGCTAGAATAAGAAGGTGCTTGTGATAGTTATTTGTCATTGATTGAGTTTACCTATAACAATAGTTTCCATTATAGTATTGGAATGACACCGTTTAAGGATTTGTACTGTAAGAGGTGTAAGACACCTTTGTATTGTTATGAATTAGGTAAGAGCGTTGTGCTTGGACCTGAGATTGTGCAGAAAACCTTTGAGAAGATCAAGATGATCCAAGAGAAGATGAAATCTTCGTAGATTTACTAGAAGAGTTACCATGACAAGAGGAGGAGAGAACTTGAGTTCTAGGAGGGAGATCATGTGTTTTTGTGAGTTACACTGGTAACTGGGTTTGGTCGAGCTTTGAAGTCTCGAAAGATCACACCATATTTTGTTGGTCCATATCAGATCTTGCAGAGGATAAGAGAAGTGGCATATTAGATTGCCTTGCCACCGTTGCTTGCTAATCTTCATGATTTGTTTCATGTGTCTCAATTGAAGAGATACTTTCCGAATCCATCTCATGTGACCCAAGTGGATGATGTACATGTGAGAGAGAACTAGAATGTTGAGGTATCACCCATATGTATAGAGGATCGAGAAGTGAAACAGTTGCATGTTAAGGATATTACCTTAGTGATGGTAGTGTGGGGAGGAAAAGCTAGTGGAAACATGAATTGGGAGCTAGAAATCCAGATGAGAGAGTCATATCCAACTTTGTTTCCTTCAGGTAATTTTCGAGGGTGAAAATTCTATAAGTGGGGAAAAGTTGTAACACCCAGAAATTTGATTAAATTATTTAATCAGATTATTTTGTATTTTATTTAATTACTTAGTGTTTGATGTACTTTTAATTAAATAAGTATTTTAATTAGTGAGATCCTTGGTAGGTTGGTATAAGAATTAGAATGTTTAAAATAATTTAAACCATTAGAATTGTAGTTATTTTATTTAATTATTAAAATAAATTAGAAAAGGAGACTTTTGGGTGGTAAGTGGGAAAATAGAGAATAAGAGGAAAGTAGTGAAAGTTGTAACATAAGTTGGGCCTTAGTGAAATTTTAAAAGATTAAGAGTTAGGTTAGAGATAAATAGGGGTTAGTGGAATTTTTGGAAAAGTATAGTACGTGAAAACATAATTGGGAGAAAAGAAGCAATACTAGTGCTTAAGAGAACCTCCATTGTTAGAGCTTGGAAGTGTTTTTGCTGGAAAATCTAAGGTAAGGGGGGAGATTACTCCTAATATGGAGTAGATTGCATGATTAGGTAGATGGAAGTCCTTAATCCTATTAATTTTCCCCTAATTTCTCGTTTTGTTGAACGATTGATGACCATGAATGGAATTTTGAAAAATAACATGAATTATTTGATGTATTATGTGATTTTCGTGCACTGTTTTATCATGGAATTAGTGTGTTCTTGTTCATGATGTTGGTATGAATTGGTGTTCATATGTGTGTGGTAATTTTGATGAATAAAGTATGTAAAAACCATTATTAATAGATGAGAATGCATGTTAATTGATCGATAAATGATGTATTAATGTTAGATAATTTTTTCCTTATTGTTGTGGTTTGATTTGAGGGCTAGGAAGGGAAAATCGGAGTTCTAAATTGAACTCCATGGAACAAATTTAGTTTCTGCCTTCTGGCTTAGGGTGACGGGCGTCACCCTTGTGACGACCAGGTCGTAATGGCTTTCGAGGCACTGATGGGTAGACCGTCATGGTCCTCAGAAACAGTTTTATGTGACGGTTGTCATAAGAATGACGTGTGTCGCTACTGCGAAAATCGGCGCCGGCTGAACAGAAGAGTCGCCACCGCGCGTTATTTATCCCACGGGAGGGAAAGGAAACGCTCAGAGTAAACCTCGCACAACACGGGAAAGGTATGGTCGTCGCAACCAAAACCTGGATTCGGGAGTCGGTTACGCAAGGGGAAGGTATTAGCACCCCTCACGTCCTTCGTACTCGACGGGATCCACGCTTGCTTGGGTTGTCTACAGGATGCAAAACAATCTATCTACGGCTGCTAAATCTAAATGGAAGGGAATTGACTCGATAGAGCGTCGCACTCTATGCCTACGTATTCTCAAGAGAGAAAGTCAGAGTCAACGTAGTTCGGGACTACAGGGAAATTGGCTCGCCAAGACTTCGCGTCTTGTACCTACGTACTTCCACACTGCATGGAAGATCAGAGCCTTGCGTAGTTCGGGCTAACTACGGCTAAACAGGGTATTCTCACACAGCAGTGAGAAAATCAACTGGTTTCAAAGGTACGGGAACCTATGGGCAAAACTACGGTTTGGTCTCAAATGCACTTGGGCAAGAGAGAAAAAGGGTAACATCAGTCGTCAGCGGGAAAGTCTCGATCGCACTGCAGCGAGAGAACAGAAGTCAGTTGTTAATGTGCTCGCTAGGATATCGCATCCTATGCCTACATATCCTCGTCTGGTACGAGGAATCAGAGCAGCTGTAGTTCGGCTACTTCGGGACCACAGCTCAAATCTCGTTTTATTAACATTCTGAAAAATGATTACAATGATTGAATACCGAAAGTAAATCTCCTAGGAAATGCTATCCTATCCTATCCTGAAAAATCGAATGGAAAATAGCCCCCTAACAAGTGGACATTCTAAACTACCTCTAAAAAGGTGTAAAAGAATTTCTATGAAAAATGTACTCTAAAAAATATTAAGTCTACTTTAATATTTTTTCTCTTTTTCCTTCTTTTCTTTTCAACTATTTTATCCTTTCTTTCAAAATATTTTTCATATTTTTCTATGTATTTTTTCACAATATTTTCTCTCCTTCTTCTTTACTATTTTCTTTTTTCAATATTTCTTTCTTTTTTCCAATATATTTTCTCCTTATTTCTTTTCATCTCTTTTTCAATATATTTCTTTTTCTCACTATTTTTTTGATATACTTTTTCTTTCTTCTAAATATCCTTTTTCTTTTCAAAGAAAATAAAAAAAACAAAACACAAGGGGGGTGCAGCAGTTTTGAGGGGTATACCAGCAGAAACAAAAAAACCAAACTGGGCCCAGCCCATGAGTGCTAGTTCAGAAAGAAGAAAAAACAATTTGGGAGGGGGTGTGGAGCTGAACGGTGGTGTGTATGACCCAAGTCCGTTGGGCCTGAAGCTCCTGAGGCCCAAAACCCAAAGAACCCACGGGGAACCTCTCTTCTCCCTCACTCTTCCATTTTCCTTCCTGAAACCCTAGGTTTCCATCTCCCTCACGTTCACCGCCGCCGTCCCCCCTTCCTGAACTCTCTCCGTTCAACCTCCCTCAGTCTCACCCTCAATCTCCTTCAATTTTTCCTCTCAAACCTTCCTCCTTCACAACTTCACAGATTGTTGAAGATTGATGCGTCTTGAAGAAGCGCCATGGATGAAGATCCTCAAAGATCTTCGCAGATCTTGAGGTTGTTTGATTCGGGGATGACGAAAATACACGGCTCGATGATCTCTGGAGATGATTCTTGCATGTTCTTGAGTGGCGATGGAGATCTGGCAATTTTCTGGAGAACCTTGAAGGAATTCGTTGAGCTCTGGGAACATTGGTGTTGACGGTCTTCAACGTTCTTGCGAGGATGGATTGAGACGCGCGTGGATCTGTAACCTGGAAGCGTTTGCTGATGGACGTTCGTGGACGGATCTGGAAGATTGATAACTAGATGATGATTCTTGATGAATCGTTCTGGAAACGATGAAGCTCTTGAAGGTTACGAAGAACACTCTTGAAATTGGTGCCTGGAGAAGCCGAATCTTGAGATTTCTTTGAAGAACTTGTTGAGATGCGCGTGGATCTCTAATCTGGAGACGGTATTGATGAACGTCTGAGAAGTTCGTTGAGAGTTCATCAGTTCTGGCGATTTTTGATGGTTGATGATGAATCTGGAAAAATGTTAGGTGAGGTGATGAACATGATGAGGATGAAGTTGAATCGGAGGTTTCTGGGAGTTTTTGGGTTTTGCTGGAGTTCTCCGGCGAGATGATGAAGATTATTGATCGGGGAAGACGAAGATTGATCGGAGGGGATGAAGAGTTCTGGGGATTTTCTGCATTTCCGGTGACCGGTACGGCGGTTGTGGTGGCCGGCGGCGTTCTGGTACGGTGGTTGCATGGCCGCCGGCCATGCAACTGGTGGAGCCTCAGATGGCGACGCGTGGCTGCGTCAGTGGAGGGGCGTTACGCATGTGTGCCACGTAGCGGGTGGTGTGGCAGAGAGAGGGAGAGTCTGAGGGTGATGTGGCGTGATGGTGTGTAAAAACGTGGGGTCTCTCTTTTTTCAACACGTGGCTCTGCTGGACTTTATAGGACTTTGATTTTCTGGACGATTCTAGATGCTTCTGGAGTTAACTGGACAATTCTGGACAAAAATATAAACTGGGCCTGCGAATTCTGTGGGCAATAAGGCCCAATACGAAAATACTAATAAAAAACAACAAAAAACTGAATTAAGAATTGATTAATGGAAATTACAAACAAATGAACCTAATTAACAACTAAGACTCCCAAAAACTAATTAAAAGCTACTAATTAATATCTATTATTCTAAAAAAATCTATATTACCCTAAAATGATTTAAAGTCTATTTAATATCTACTATATTCTAAAAAACTATTAAAATATAATATCTATTAAAAACTATTAAAGAAGAATCTATCCAATTATTAAAATGAACAATCTATATTCTATATTAAAATTCTATTTAAAATTCTATAAAAAGCTATATTATCTATATCTAAAATATTATCCTATAAAAGAAAGTCTATTAAACCCTAATATTCAAAAACCTATTAATTTTCTAAAAGAAAAATCTTATTTATCCTATTAAGAAAATGATAAAAAAAAATAAATAAATAAAAGAAATCTATATTTATTTATCCTATTAAAAAAATGAAGCCTATTTATTTCTAATCAATTCTAAAAGATTAAAAATATATTTTCCTATTCTATTAAAAGCTATTATACTCTAAAAATGATAAAAAAAAATATTAAAACTATTTTAAAAAGCTATTAATATTCTAAAATGATTAAAAATATCTAATAAAACCCTAATAATGCCTAATAAAATTCAGAAAAATCACAATAATTCCCGAAGGAACAAAATAAGCACCGAACGACACATAACACCGCGAGAGCGCACCAAAATAGCCGGTAAAAATAAACGGGCACCGAAATATCTCAAAAATACGGTTCTACCTATCTAAACTGATTAAAAACACCTGAAATGCGAGACGAGAGCTGTGATCCCGATAAAATCAAAACAAATGAAAATATGCACTGTATGCGATATGCAGATGCGAATGCGGTAATGCGTCGAAACATCGAGCCAGATACGGGACCCGGTTGGTCAAATTTTAGGGTGCAACAGCTGCCCCTATTCAAGCAGCTTGGACCTGAATGGTTGAAGAGCGCACAACCTTTGATCATTCAAAGGTAGAAGGTGGTTGAATACAAATGGAACCCTGAAATTTGCCAACCGCAGAAATAAACTGCACCACTGCTTGGGGAACGACATTCATTGACTGAATTTAACTGTTACGACAACCCACTGATCTCGTGCTGGGGATTATTTTCATCAGCCTGAAAAAGATTTTATCATCGCAGAGATAGAATTTTGTCCACGTCAGGACACCCGCTTCGTCAATTCGGAAAAACTTCATCAACTTTGCTGGGGATGGCTCGTCTGCGTTCTCGTCAGTAATAAATCGTCCATGTTAGGAATAAACTCTTCCACGTTAGGAATAACACCGTCCACGTTAGGAATCACCCTTCCACGTAAGGAATAACCGTTCCACGTTAGGAATAACACCGTCCACGTTAGGACTCACCTTTCCACGTAAGGAATGAACTTCTACTTCGTCAAACTCTTCCACGTAAGGAATACGTCTTCTTTTGAATCTGTCCACGTCAGGACTAAACCCTTCCACGTCAGGAATACACTCTTTCTTTCCACGTCAGGAATACAAGCCTCTTTCCACGTAAGGAATACTACCTTTCCACATAAGGAATCAACTTCTTTCCACGTAAGGAAACATCTCTTCTTCCACGTAAGGAATCAATCTTGATATGTCCGTGTAAGGACTCAATTTTTCCACGTAAGGAATCAATCTTGATATGTCCGTGTAAGGACTCAATTTTTCCACGTAAGGAATCACCATTTTTCCACGTTAGGAATACAATCTTTCTTGATCTGTCCGCGTAAGGACTCCAATCTTTCCACGTAAGGAATCAATCTCTCCACGTAAGGAATCAACTTCTATCCACGTAAGGAATCGCCATTTTTGATATGTCCGCGTAAGGACTCAATCTTTCCACGTAAGGAATAAACTCGTCTTTCCACGTAAGGAATCTCCAACTCTCTTCCACGTAAGGAAACCATTTTTTCTTCCACGTAAGGAATGCTCTTGATATGTCCACGTAAGGACTCTAATCTTTCCACGTTAAGAATCAAACTATGATCTGTCCACGTCAGGACTAAACTTTTCCATGTAAGGAAACAACTTCTCTTTCCACGTAAGGAAACATCTCTTCTTCCACGTAAGGAATAACTTTCGTTCCACGTAAGGAATCACAATCTTATCTTGATCTATCCACGTAAGGACCCCCCTCTTTCCACGTAAGGAATGCATCTTCTTTCCACGTAAGGAATCAACTTGTTCACGTTAGGACCATATCGTCCACGTTAGGACCCACCTTTCCACGTTAGGAATAACTCTCTTCTTGATTTGTCCACGTAAGGACTCCATCTTGATATGTCCACGTAAGGACTCAATCTTTCCACGTAAGGAATCAATCTTTCCACGTAAGGAATCATTTTTCTTCCACGCAAGGAATACATCTTAATCTGTCCACGTAAGGACTCCAATCTTCATTCCACGTAAGGAATCACAATCTTTCCACGTAAGGAAACCAACTCGTCTTTTCTGCGTCTGTCCATGTCAGGACTGAACTTGCTTTTCCACGTAAGGAACTGAAGCTTCTCTTTCCACGTAAGGAATAACCTTGTCCACGTAAGGACTCACATTTCGTCTTGATTTGTCCACGTAAGGACTCACCTCTTGACTCGCTGAGGAAATAAAAATTTGTCCATGTTAGGACCCATATCTCAATCTGCTGAAGAAATAAACTTGTCCACGTTAGGACTTGCGCGTCTTCGACTTGCTGGGGAAATAAAACTCCGTCCACGTCAGGACACACCCTTTGCCACCAACACGAAGAAGGATAAATTTGTCCACGTCAGGACTCTCGTATCTTGTCATCACAAAGAACTGCAAACTTGTCCACGTCAGGACACACAGTTCACCATTAAGAAGGAAGACACTTGCTGGAAATAAATTGTCCGCGTCAGGACACCAACATGAAGAGTAACCAATCTTGTCCACGTCAGGACTGCACATTCAATCAATACCGAGAACTCGAATCTGTCCATGTTAGGACTAACACATATCGTCACCTGGAAGAAATGTCCACGTTAGGACTCCACATTCCAACAATTCTGAAAAACCAAACCTGTCCACGTTAGGACTAGCGCCTCCTATCAATCTGGGGAATAAATCCGTCCACGTTAGGACACTCACTTCTCTAGCACGAAGAAATCCCGTCAAGAAAACTGTCCACGTCAGGACTCATCCTTCCATTGGTCCGCAAACTTCTTATCACTGACATTACAGCAACTTTGAGGCTGACTCTACTAGGGATATTTGGAAACCAAACTTCCGGACGCCTGTTCTGATAACCGGCGGTAGCCTCTGAAATTCTGGTTCATGAAACCTTTTAATGCTGACGTAACAACAACCTTGAAGGAAACAATCTGCTGGTCGGACTAGAGAAACTTCGACAAGAAACCCTGGCGGGGAAATAAGTAACTCTGCTTAGGGACAAAGAGAAACTTATCCTGCGGACTCTGTGGGGAGTAGTGCCAAAGCTGACACTTTGTCGAACGTCTTACGTCGAGATCCTGAATGTCTTATTGATTCACCTGAGCAAGGGCTCTCTCTACCTGCAAGAGAAACAATACTTGAAACAACGGGTCAGCCAACCTAGTTTATGTCTCAAAATGCATGCGTTTGCCAAGGATGCAATGCTCCATTCGACATGGAAATGCTACGCGTGTTTATTTGGTGGATGCAAGTACGACACTATATGCCGATGCCAATATGACACTATATGCCAATGCACTGTATGCCGATGCAAATGCAGACTCGAACTGCTGGGTACAGAAACTGCTTCAGCAAAATAAATGCTGAAGATAATGCCAACTCTGCTGGGGATAGCCAGATGCTACAGAATTTTTCCAGCAAAATAAATGCTGGAAGAGTGAAGTCGGCTCAGCTAGGAAATTGGGAACTCAATACCAATCACCTCATTGAAGTAACCCCCTGCTGGGGAATATAACTCTACTGGAGAATAGCAGATGTGCCAAGTATGATCGAACTTCTGCTGGAGAGTGACCTGATATCACATGGTATTCCGGCAAAATAAATGCCAAGACCCACACCAACTCTTCCGGGGAGAGTCTTAATCTTCGAGTTCCACTGGGAGGAATGAAAACATTTGCAAAGAGAATTCCGCTGGGGATGGGATGATCCTCTTGGGGAAAATCAACTGACTCCACTGGGGGAGAGTAAATGACCCTGCGGGGAAAGGTAAACTGCCTGAATACAACTCACAAATATGAATCTTCTGCGGCTAAACCCACTCTGCTGGAGATACACTGTCTGAATACAGCCTTCGGCCTAGGAATCGCCAAACTTTGCTGAGGATGAATCGACTTTGCTGGAGAATATCCTTTGGATAAGCTACGACTAGCTGGGAGATTCGATCCTTCTTCAGTAAGGAATATTGCTATTTCAGAAGCGCTTCCTGCATGGGGGTTCACTTCACGTAACGATCAAGTCTTTCACCAAAGCGCCTCTGGTCAGGGCAACATGAACTCTATTCCTTCTCGGAAATTTGCCCCACAAATACCAACATGCCCCAGTCCGAGCATTTCGTCTGGAAAAGAAAGGCTAGCCATAGTGCTACTCACAATACCTTGCCCCTGAATCGGCACCAACCTTCTGATGAGGACTCTTCGATCTCTGTACCCTGACGGTTAGATCTGAACTGTTTCTGCACGTCAAACCCCCAAAAGAATGTCCCCACAACATCTTTTGTTTCTAGGGTGTTCTGCCCCGGTCTTGCGATAATCTTTTGCCCCTGATCGACTGATTCGTGGAGCAGTGCCCATAGCCGCGAGAGATTTGCCAAATCTCGACCTAATTGCCCCAGATTAACTGCTTCTCGAATGTATGACTTTGCTGGGGGATAAACGAGAGTGCCAAGTAGGCTGGACTTCTGTACATCCGTGGTGGGTCGTACACGCTTGATGCTGGACAATACCCAGTCTAAATTCACAACTTCTAGTAGAGGGGTTACAATTTCCCGATATTCGTCTCAAACTTGAAGATTGGCTGGATCTGCTCAAGTAGCTCTGAACAACTCTGATGACACTGAGAAGAACAACTCTTTCACCTTTGCTATGCCCTGGCCTGCAGGAACCTCTGTGGGATAGTCTGAAAATCTGTACCCTGACGGTTTAATATGAACTGCCCCAGCATTCTGAACTTCAGCGAGGTACTTCGAATCGAACGTCCCTCGAATAAAGAATAATCTCTGCACTCTTGGGATGGCAAGCCCCTGTCTGCAAAGACTTTGTCTCAATCTGGTTCTCGGAAAGAACTCACTCTGAACCGAAAGCACCTTGCTACAATACGACCTTGCGGTGGCTTACCCCGGTGTCTCCCTTGACTCAACAACTATCCACATCGTGACTTGCCCCTGAACGAGCATTGAGCGACTCAACCTGCCCTGATCAAACATATCATTCTGGATAGCTGCCCCTGATTGGCTCTCGACAAGATTCGCTTCTGATCAACTTCTGCCCCATAATCAACTGATGCTTCGGGACTTTTCCTCAGACTGATTGATTCCGAACTCTCTGAGAGTCAATGCCCCAGATTCACAGGGTTTCACACCATACGCCATTCTGATCCAGACTGCTGAATTATTCAATCCTGTTCGATTATTCCCTGTTGGAATTTCTTTCCTGTCAACTACTAACCTGCAAGTAAAAATCGTCTGTTCACGAATGGTAATCTTAATGCAATGTTTATGCAGATTTTGAAAATTTTGTGCTGTCACTCATTTATGTGTCATGATTGTGAGTGACGAATGAACCAAAGTTCAAACGTAGTGCTTATGTGATCAGTGAAAAATACAACAAGGATATGACTAGCAAATCAAGAAGGAGTCAGGTTACTCAACCTTATCGTGATGCGCTTCAGACTAACCCTACCTCAATTAGGTCTTTTAAGGGTTGTATCGTGGTCGGGTTCACAGTTCGTGAAACAAAGGATATTTGGCTCAAATCATGATTTATACCCACCCCTTCTACGTGATGATCTCCGATCCTAAAGTTCAATTAACCTGGATCGAGCGCTCGCCTCTTCGAGAGGTATGTTGAATGGTAAGGACCATGGCTAAGGAAAACTCACAAGGTTTTTCGGAGTGACAGTTACCCCTTTTTCGTTTTCGGTGTCTGTATCCACACGACCTTGTCCTTGTTCGAGGATTCTTCTTTTGATATCCTTTCTTTTCGTTCTTTTGATTCCCTAATTTTTGCCTGGACTGACTCCTTTTGAGTTCTTTTCAATTTCTTTTGAAGTCCAGCGGGATGCCCTAATTTTTGCCTAAGTATTAGCCTTCCAGCTTTTTCTTTTTCTTTTTACTTAGCGGGCTTTCTTTTTTCTTTCTTTTGGAACAAAGTCGTGTGACACTGGTTGCCTTGATTGCTCCGAAGGGATTGTAACTGCCTTACTCCTGATTGGTGAGGTTTAACCACTGTGGTTGACGAATTACGACCTCTTGAGAGGCGTACACTGATTGGTCCTCAAAAGACAACACGCCTCTGTAAGACTTGAATGCTCGGTCAAGCTAATTGACAACTACCCTGCCCCGGGTTAAGATGTGAGGGTTTAAAAAATCCGAAAGAAACTCCTACTTCTCGGCTCGAAGTGGTTAACAAGGGATTCTCTTCCTTATCTCTCCGGTGTTTAGGGGATTTGAAACAATGCCTTGTACGTCATCGGTACGGTCTTATCTGAAAGCATACGATCATTGGTTACGAGTTTCAGTTTCGTCATCCTCCCTCCAATCTTTGCTAGTCACAGTGACAAAATGGAGTGAATAAAATGCAAGTGTCAGTGCAATGCAGTAAATGAGCGACAACGACATGATTAATTCAGAAAAATGCATAGTCACTTTATTATTATCACCATTCGAAACATACAATATTTAAAAGCAAGTAGTAACTAACAGAAAAAGAAACTACAAATGCAAATGATATAAGGGTCTGAGGTCTGCTAATGCTGAGGCGCCCGCCTGTCTGGACCACTGGCTTTTTGAAAAGGACCCTCTGAATCTACGAGCTTAGACAGCTGAGAGGTTGGCATGAACAAACAAAACTCCTTCTGGAAAGGGAATGCACCCTTGGTCAATCAACTGCTGTACTTTCGCCTGAAATGCTTTACAATCTTCTGTCGAATGCCCCGGAGAACCACCATGGTAACCACACTGAACGTGGGGATTGTACCCAGGAGGGTAAGGTTCTGGCACTGGCTTAAGAGCTTTCGGTTCCACCAAAGAACTCTGGATCAAAGACGGTAGCAGCTGGCTATACGGCATAGGCACTGGGTGAGAAAGACCATTCCTTCGTTCCGAGTTGCTACGAGGTCGGTTCTGATTTTGACGCTGGTTCTGATAATATCGGCCACGAGTTCGCTGATTTGCAAGGGAAGCAACACAAGACTCCTGATAGGCTGTCTGTTCGGTATAGCAAGCCACAGGAGGTACTGATCTCTGATAAGATGAAGAACCAACAAAATTCACTGATTCGCTTCGAGGATGTTCAACCTTTGGCATGACTGCATTGATCACAACTCCTACTTCACTCTGATAGTCATAAAGGGATCCAACCTCACTAGCCTGACTGTTTGACATAACTCCAGGCGTTCTTTCAAGGTACGGGCTCTCCAGGGAGTGTACAAACATGCTCATTAACTCTCGGTCTAGGAGCGGCGGCTTCACTCTGGCAGCAAATTCTCTCCATCTCTGAACATACTTCCTGAAAGGTTCATCGTTCCTTTGAGACAATTCTTGCAACTGCATGCGACGGGGAGCTATGTCTAGGTTATAATCGTACTGCTTCAGAAAAGCTCTGGCTAAATCCATCCATGACTGAATCTGATTTCTCTCTAACTGCATATACCACCTCAAAGATGCCCCAGTCAGACTATCTTGAAAGCAATGGATCATCAACTTGTCGCTATTCACGAATGAAGTCATTCTCCGGCAGAACATCATCAAATGCAGCTTCGGACAGCTATCTCCCGTGTACTTTTCAACTTCCGGCACTTTGAACTTGTAAGGCAATACCAGGCCAGGAACCAAACACATGCCTGCAACATTCAGGTCAACAACATCTTTCACCTTCAAAGCTTCAATTTTCTCTTCCAATGCTCGGAGTCTTCTATCCGTCTCAAGAGCTCTTGGATCTACCATCCTGGCTATTGGAATATACCTTCGGTAATTCATCCCAGGGAAAGCAACGCCTTGATTGTTAACAGGAGGAGGACGTTCATTTCGGGCAACAAACTGCTCACGTCGATCTCGATTCTCCACAGAAGGCTGTACAACTTGGTCTGCAGCAATGTTGTTCACATGCGGGAAATCTTCCCATAGAATCATACAGAGGGTTGGACGCCATAGTGAACCCTGCCAAAGCGTTAGGAAACTGGAAATTGCCTTCAGACATGGCTACCAATAGTCTTCAGCTGACTTCAATGCTCGATTCGGCTCAACTCCACTCAACCCCTAGGTAGGTCTTCTGACAATCAACAACTGCTCAATCCAAACTCCGAGTAATCACCTCCGGGAAACAAAGGCTGGATCAGGACTCTGGCTAGCTGGAGGATGGTATGCAATATGATGCAACATTGATATACATATGATATGCAAAATGCAGCAAACAACGGGACCACAGCCCCCACATAATCTGAATACTGCTGCGCTGCTGACGGAGTATGGTTGCTCTGAAGAGAAGACCAAAATAACGGGTAGGTTGGAAGTCAAGTTTCCTGCAAGAAAAAACCCCCCCACTCACAGGTATGGACCTATATCTGACAAGGTACGACATCCTATGCGGTCGTCAGCGTCACAGACTTTCAAAACTGACGATACGATTCCCAGAAGGAGTGGCATCATCAAGTCTTGAAGAGGCCTCACTTAGCTAACTTCCAAATTATCGGTTCCCAGAGTCGACAATCCAACTAACCAGCAACCCAAGCCACCCAAAGGGTGGGTCAAGAGGCCAACCAGAAGAACCTCGTCTGAGTGTAGATTTCGCGGGACACCAAGGCAAGCAAAGCATGCGGGCGCCCACTAATTTCTACTCTAAGTCTAAGGTGCACTCAAGCCCAGGTCCGGCTTCTCTCAATCATAGAACACCCGTAACACCCCAACAGCAACAGATAATATCCATAAATAAAACCAAAACAAGCGCTAGGATTGACTCTCTCTTAGGGGACGTTGGATCCCACATGCATAAGAACTATCGCAGTCCTTAGCAGCCAGGGGACGTTGGATCCCCAGCAGAGTCGCCAGCTGTCGCTACTGCGAAAATCGGCGCCGGCTGAACAGAAGAGTCGCCACCGCGCGTTATTTATCCCACGGGAGGGAAAGGAAACGCTCAGAGTAAACCTCGCACAACACGGGAAAGGTATGGTCGTCGCAACCAAAACCTGGATTCGGGAGTCGGTTACGCAAGGGGAAGGTATTAGCACCCCTCACGTCCGTCGTACTCGACGGGATCCACGCTTGCTTGGGTTGTCTACAGGATGCAAAACAATCTATCTACGGCTGCTAAATCTAAACGGAAGTGAATTGACTCGATAGAGCGTCACACTCTATGCCTACGTATTCTCAAGAGAGAAAGTCAGAGTCAACGTAGTTCGGGACTACAGGGAAATTGGCTCGCCAAGACTTCGCGTCTTGTGCCTACGTACTTCCACACTGCATGGAAGATCAGAGCCTTGTGTAGTTCGGGCTAACTACGGCTAAACAGGGTATTCTCACACAGCAGTGAGAAAATCAACTGGTTTCAAAGGTACGGGAACCTATGGGCAAAACTACGGTTTGGTCTCAAATGCACTTGGGCAAGAGAGAAAAAGGGTAACATCAGTCGTCAGCGGGAAAGTCTCGATCGCACAGCAGCGAGAGAACAGAAGTCAGTTGTTAATGTGCTCGCTAGGATATCGCATCCTATGCCTACATATCCTCGTCTGGTACGAGGAATCAGAGCAGCTGTAGTTCGGCTACTTCGGGACCACAGCTCAAATCTCGTTTTATTAACATTCTGAAAAATGATTACAATGATTGAATACCGAAAGTAAATCTCCTAGGAAATGCTATCCTATCCTATCCTGAAAAATCGAATGGAAAATAGCCCCCTAACAAGTGGACATTCTAAACTACCTCTAAAAAGGTGTAAAAGAATTTCTATGAAAAATGTACTCTAAAAAATATTAAGTCTACTTTAATATTTTTTCTCTTTTTCCTTCTTTTCTTTTCAACTATTTTATCCTTTCTTTCAAAATATTTTTCATATTTTTCTATGTATTTTTTCACAATATTTTCTCTCCTTCTTCTTTACTATTTTCTTTTTTCAATATTTCTTTCTTTTTTCCAATATATTTTCTCCTTATTTCTTTTCATCTCTTTTTCAATATATTTCTTTTTCTCACTATTTTTTTGATATACTTTTTCTTTCTTCTAAATATCCTTTTTCTTTTCAAAGAAAATAAAAAAAACAAAACACAAGGGGGGTGCAGCAGTTTTGAGGGGTATACCAGCAGAAACAAAAAAACCAAACTGGGCCCAGCCCATGAGTGCTAGTTCAGAAAGAAGAAAAAACAATTTGGGAGGGGGTGTGGAGCTGAACGGTGGTGTGTATGACCCAAGTCCGTTGGGCCTGAAGCTCCTGAGGCCCAAAACCCAAAGAACCCACGGGGAACCTCTCTTCTCCCTCACTCTTCCATTTTCCTTCCTGAAACCCTAGGTTTCCATCTCCCTCACGTTCACCGCCGCCGTCCCCCCTTCCTGAACTCTCTCCGTTCAACCTCCCTATGTCTCACCCTCAATCTCCTTCAATCTTTCCTCTCAAACCTTCCTCCTTCACAACTTCACAGATTGTTGAAGATTGATGCGTCTTGAAGAAGCGCCATGGATGAAGATCCTCAAAGATCTTCGCAGATCTTGAGGTTGTTTGATTCGGGGATGACGAAAATACACGGCTCGATGATCTCTGGAGATGATTCTTGCATGTTCTTGAGTGGCGATGGAGATCTGGCAATTTTCTGGAGAACCTTGAAGGAATTCGTTGAGCTCTGGGAACATTGGTGTTGACGGTCTTCAACGTTCTTGCGAGGATGGATTGAGACGCGCGTGGATCTGTATCCTGGAAGCGTTTGCTGATGGACGTTCGTGGACGGATCTGGAAGATTGATAACTAGATGATGATTCTTGATGAATCGTTCTGGAAACGATGAAGCTCTTGAAGGTTACGAAGAACACTCTTGAAGATTGGTGCCTGGAGAAGCCGGATCTTGATATTTCTTTGAAGAACTTGTTGAGATGCGCGTGGATCTCTAATCTGGAGACGGTATTGATGAACGTCTGAGAAGTTCGTTGAGAGT
The DNA here is from genome assembly GCA_963859935.3 of Lathyrus sativus. Lineage (NCBI taxonomy): Eukaryota > Viridiplantae > Streptophyta > Magnoliopsida > Fabales > Fabaceae > Lathyrus > Lathyrus sativus. The sequence goes on from OZ012735.1 coordinate 690,288,932, forward strand.
TCATCAGTTCTGGCGATTTTTGATGGTTGATGATGAATCTGGAAAAATGTTAGGTGAGGTGATGAACATGATGAGGATGAAGTTGAATCGGAGGTTTCTGGGAGTTTCTGGGTTTTGCTGGAGTTCTCCGGCGAGATGATGAAGATTATTGATCGGGGAAGACGAAGATTGATCGGAGGGGATGAAGAGTTCTGGGGATTTTCTGCATTTCCGGTGACCGATACGGCGGTTGTGGTGGCCGGCGGCGTTCTGGTACGGTGGTTGCATGGCCGCCGGCCATGCAACTGGTGGAGCCTCAGATGGCGACGCTTGGCTGCGTCAGTGGAGGGGCGTTACGCATGTGTGCCACGTAGCGGGTGGTGTGGCAGAGAGAGGGAGAGTCTGAGGGTGATGTGGCGTGATGGTGTGTAAAAACGTGGGGTCTCTCTTTTTTCAACACGTGGCTCTGCTGGACTTTATAGGACTTTGATTTTCTGGACGATTCTAGATGCTTCTGGAGTTAACTGGACAATTCTGGACAAAAATATAAACTGGGCCTGCGAATTCTGTGGGCAATAAGGCCCAATACGAAAATACTAATAAAAAACAACAAAAAACTGAATTAAGAATTGATTAATGGAAATTACAAACAAATGAACCTAATTAACAACTAAGACTCCCAAAAACTAATTAAAAGCTACTAATTAATATCTATTATTCTAAAAAAATCTATATTACCCTAAAATGATTTAAAGTCTATTTAATATCTACTATATTCTAAAAAACTATTAAAATATAATATCTATTAAAAACTATTAAAGAAGAATCTATCCAATTATTAAAATGAACAATCTATATTCTATATTAAAATTCTATTTAAAATTCTATAAAAAGCTATATTATCTATATCTAAAATATTATCCTATAAAAGAAAGTCTATTAAACCCTAATATTCAAAAACCTATTAATTTTCTAAAAGAAAAATCTTATTTATCCTATTAAAAAAATGATAAAAAAAAAAATAAAATAAAAGAAATCTATATTTATTTATCCTATTAAAAAAATGAAGCCTATTTATTTCTAATCAATTCTAAAAGATTAAAAATATATTTTCCTATTCTATTAAAAGCTATTATACTCTAAAAATGATTAAAAAAATATATTAAAACTATTTAAAAAAGCTATTAATATTCTAAAATGATTAAAAATATCTAATAAAACCCTAATAATGCCTAATAAAATCCAGAAAAATCACAATAATTTCCGAAGGAACAAAATAAGCACCGAACGACACATAACACCGCGAGAGCGCACCAAAATAGCCGGTAAAAATAAACGGGCACCGAAATATCCCAAAAATACGGTTCTACCTATCTAAACTGATTAAAAACACCTGAAACGCGAGACGAGAGTTGTGATCCCGATAAAATCAAAACAAATGAAAATATGCACTGTATGCGATATGCAGATGCGAATGCGGTAATGCGTCGAAACATCGAGCCAGATACGGGACCCGGTTGGTCAAATTTTAGGGTGCAACAACGTGTAAGGTAACATGGGCAGCGACGAGCATCACACTGGTGACGAGTAACCCGTCATACTGCCAAAATGAGCGTCTTTGTTCAGATGCTTGAAATTGAGTTGTCGGTTCTGATTTTTGATGTTGTGCTGTAAATTGGCTAATGTTTGGTCACAATTTGGAGGTTTTTTGGTGTTGTTTAGTACTGATTGTCGAATTAATCAATTTTTGTGAGGTGGTGCATAATTATGGTGATTATAGGGTGATAATTTTGGTGATACTGCATGTTGTTAAGAATCATGCATCATGGTGTATGGACTTCGATCTAGTTCTGGTGTGCTCTGTTCTGATTGTCTGGATTCAGAAGGGAGTAACTTATTCCAGATGGGAATTGGTGAAACATTAATTATGGTGATAATAGTGGTTTAGTGTGCTCTGATTCTAAGGTGGGAATTCAGGAGCGAGATGGATCCGTGTTGTCCACAATGGTACCACATGCATGTAGAGTCTTGGTGTTGAGTACATTGTATTCATTGTTGTATATGTAATTGTTTGACTTTCTTGATATTGTTGATGGAGAATACTTATGTAGTTGATGTGAAAGAATTACATTGAATAATTGTTGATGTTTGTTTTGGCTACCCTTGCATACTTTTGCACCACTATATATTATGAGCATATTCTCACCCATTTGTTGTTTGTGTGGTACTGTACTCCTTCTTGGGGTAAAGACGAGCAATTAAATGAGTAGCTTTTTAGAAGCCGAAGGATGAGCGTATTCTTTTTTTTCCCGTTTATGCGATATTTAGATTTCGTTGCTCTAGCCTGTAATAATGGGTGGGCGAACGTTTGTTTCATTATTTGTTATTATTTTGATATTGTTGATGCGAGTATTAGACTTGTAACTCGTTATGTTATGCATTGTTGATTACTTTATTTGAATTATTTCCACTACGACGAGTCTATGAAAAGGCAAGTATGTGATGACAGATGTTTAAGTATTCCATGTTTTATATAAGCCGTATTACGGAGCAGATGTATGATGTGGTTGAGTGACGCCCTATCTGTGTAGTTATTTTAATTTCATATTATTTTGCGTTGGGGTTATTAGGGTGTTACAACCAATCCCGAATTTACGAATTTGAATCTGGATTTGAAGTTGTCCTCCGACTGACTTTCCCAAGATCTTGAGGTGAATACTTTCAGTTGATCAGAATTTATCCGGATTGGATGTTGACCCCAAAGTGTCTGCTAGAATTATTTCACAGAGTTTTGGAGTCGGCATAACTGCTTATTCGACGTCAGATCAGATTTCGACGGCTCCAAACAGCGCATATATGAGATTTTTGGATTCTTGAGACTTCAATTTCTTCTCCCGAGACGCTTTCAAAGTTCATATAATCGTGGAAGTCAGAGGAATCAGAAGACGATTCCCATAGATGGTGCCACTATTTCGTTGTAGAACCAAAAATGATGAGGATTGCAGAAGCTACGATGAAGTGAAGCTTCCGATGCACTATGTCGATGTGACCCTATGGATTGAATGTTGCGATCACGGTGCTTATTGAACTAGAGGTATTGGTATTGGTGCGATGTCATTAACCAGTGTTTGTAATCTCTGATACAGTGGACCTAGGGGGGCTGGGGTACCTACAAGGTTATCACTCTAAAGCTCAAGTCAGTTTAGGGTTCAACACATTGGTAGTGAAAATGGAGATTAGAGATTGTGTACCTAAAAACCCTTAATGAAAGTATTTATAACTTGGGTCTGACAGGGCATGTTGAATAATGGGCCTCATGTTATTGGACCTTTGACCGATGCGGATCACTAGGTTTTGAGTCTTTAGAAGGCATGGAACAATATGCATGTAATCAAAAGAAAAACAATAGATCAAGCCACAAATGATAGAAGCGGGTTCTCAATAATTGGTTTTTGTGGACACACATTTTTTACGCACATTTCAACACAAATTATTGAGCCACCATTATTTTACAAAAAATTAGGTGTGCCAGGAGATGCATCTACAAACACACTTTTTTAACACACATTTAAGCACAAATTGTTGAGCCACCCTTATTTTACAAAAAAATTGGGTGTGCCCAGAGATGCATTTTTGGACACACCTTTTTTACACATGTTTCAACATATTGTTGAGCCACCCTTATTTTACAAAAAATTGAGTGTGTCTGAAAATATATCTCTAGACAATTTTTTAAGCTAAGTCATAGTTTTAGTCTAGAGGTTCAATTGAAACAATTGCTGATTTGAATTCTATTGTTTTAGTTATTCAACAAAAGATCTTTTCCATTGATAGAGTTGTTATAGGTTAGTCATTTTTCATAAAATTTCTATCCATTTTTTTTACCTCGTAAGGGAATTTTATCATTAGATTCAATAAATAATATTTGTATTATTTTGGATTTCTGAAATTGTGAATGGTACTAGTATATTCTACTAAACTATCTAATATTCAATTAATTAAAGAGTAGTTAATAAATATAAATAATTATATAGTTTATTTCACATATATTTTTTTCAACAACTTGTTTAATATTTAATAAATAAATATAAATAAAAAATCAAAACAGTTGAACATGTTGCATTAGTTACTTGGATATTTTATTTGTGTGTATTGAATGTGTCCGGAGATCCATCTTCGGACAATAGATTTTAGTGAAATGAGGTGGATCTTATAATAACACATTCTAGTGTGCTTTGAGTGAGTTTGAAAATTTATTTTTGAATGCATGAATGATATTTTTAAAATTTCAAGGGCGCGAAATGCACATATAATGGTGGAAGAACAACCCCTATTTTTTTAACCTTCTTCCATATCCGACCTTGTAGTTTTATTACTTCTAAATTTATATTTTTTTGAGGATTTCTCATCCCACCTTATGGGGGTGGAAAAACACCCTATGGAAAACATAAAATGTTTCTCAGATTCTAGAGATGTATCTCCATACACACATTGTTAAAGTCAAAACTTTAACTGATCCGAAGATGCATCTCCAAAATATTTTAATACATTCACCATGCATCCATCTCTGAAAGGACTATTTTACATGTTTATTGTTCTGGAGATGCATCTCCATTTATGGTTTATAGAGATGCATCTCCGTATCCTATAAGAATAGTGCAAATTATGTTTGGTTTATGGTTATTCAGATGACAATGATGACTTATAAATGTTAAGGACCCTATTATGTGATGAACATTAAACCATACAATAAATATGAAAAAAATGACATATAAAAATCATGATGGTCAAAAAAGGACATATATAAATGAAGTCGAAACACTCAATAAAGTAGAATGAAGTGAAAATAAAATACAATACATAATAAATCCAAAGTGAAACAACTATATACTATTGTGTATGCCAGACTATAACTCCTTGGGCTCTTCGTGCTCCTAGGCATCCTCTACCCCCATCCTCCGACGTTGTCTCCGGTACATCAGTGCCTCTCATGCCTCCATCATAATGGCATCTTGGACTTGCCTCACCTCAGAACCATCAGGGAAGATACCTCTGTCAGTGCCTACCTGCACAATCTCCACAATGTGACGACATCTAGGCAAGACATCATGAGCATGATTTAACTGTGCATGCTCCTCCTCTAGTATATTCTTATGACCTAACCTCGGTGGATTTCCTGGAACATCATGCACCATATACGTATGTGAAACCCTGAAGAACCACTTGATGTATCCACCAACATAGCTCTAGTTGATCTCAACTATGGTACTTAGAGAATCCTCTAGTATTAGATGACTAAGATAATCATCAAACCTGACATTCATATCTCTACATGTCATAGCAGGAGGAGCAGAGACATCAGGGTGTCTAGGAATAGTTTGAATGTAGCCAAACTGCCGCATAACACACTAAGGAAGATGAGGAAATGTGAGACGCGATCCGCAATTCAACCATCCCAAGTATAACACTATATCGTAAAATGGTTGTGTCTCATAGTGATCGATATAGTTGCCAAAGTGTATATCCTCGGAAATCAAGTGTCAAGATACACTTTGAACTACTCTATCATATGGTTCCATCTGAGTAGAAAAAATGCCGAAGCACACGAGATATCCTCGGTATAAGTCAGTACACACGACTAGCCGGAGATGCGTAGGAAGTGCTAGAGGATCCAAGCCTGAAAAGTGTTGGAACACACAGATCATCAGTAAAGGCGTTGCAAAAATGTAATGACAATGACACAAAAACATTAAAGACCAATAAATATTACCTTCAATAGTGTGATGTTTCCTGTGACTTGCTTCGTCTTCCACCTACAACCCAATGATAACTTTAAGTACAAATAGACCAAAAAGGCACCCCCAGTTGTACTCATGGATCCGCTCGTAGTCTTCGAAGTATTATAAGTAGACGACATCCACATGAGTGACACTCTTGTCCATAAAAATTATAGTGCCAACCAAATATAGTAGGTATGCTCTCATAATATATGCTATACGGAGCCCCACTTGCTTGTCATCACCTCTAGCTTGCTCTGTTCTAAGGATCTCATATGTATATACCTTTTTCAAGAATTCAAACCTAGCATGAGCCCTTATGGTTTTTTCAAACTCCTTAATGGCATCCTCTGGGTTAACTCCTACATAGTCTACCATCATCTCGAGTGTCTCATATTTGCTAATCCTCCCTTGATTGAAAAATGTAATAAATACGACACATCATCGAGTGTGATAGACATCTCACCAAGCAATAGATGAAATGATGAGGTTTTGGTATGCGATCTCTCCACGAATTTAATAAGCCTTCTGTGGTTGACCATAACATAACCAGTCTTGCACAAGTCTTTCATCCCAGATTGAAACAAAGCAGTATGAAACCACTCATCATTCGGCTGAGACAAACCAGTAATTTTCCGCCCATAGTTGATAAACTTCAGCGGATCACAGTCCTGCAGAAAAATAAATCTATGTTAGAAACTTGTAATATAAACGTAATTTAAAAAGAATGAATCCAACTAATTTTACCTCTCCGTACCAGATATGTCTGGCAGTATGGTCCGGATACAGAGGCAGCATTGACAACTCTACCTGGCCTCCTCCAAATGTCTGAGGTGACACTTGTTCATCAGCCTAAGAAGACACTAGTTCAGCAACTTCATCATTCGGAGATGGCCGTGACTCATCAGCATGAGGTCCCTTTAATACCTGGGGTGACACTGGTTCCTCAGGTACCACCGGTGACTCGGGTATCTCTAGCGCCTGAGTAAGTGATATATGTCGCTTGCGGGAGGATGAAGGCAATGATGCGTCAGTAGGTGACACCCGTCTCCTACGGAAAGAAGAAGATGGAGAAACATGAGCCGCAAAAGTCGATGCCTCAGGGCTAGAGTGAATAGAAGCCTCTGAAACCCGACTCTTCTCCCTCCGGACTGATGCATGTTGTGCAATCCTTCCGTGCCTCAGCCTATCGTCTCTATCAGCCATAACACCGGTAAGTAAACCAAACAATTAGTATAAGAAATCCTACAAGCAAGAAAAGCAAATAAATACTGATAATTTACAGAGATGAATCTCCGGTTCCTGAGAATCCAAATGTTGAAAAATTCTGGAGATGCATCTCTAGAATTTTCTGCAACTTTCAGGTTCTTCAATGGCGGTAATGCAGACCTACAAGCTCCAAAATTAATGGTTTAATCATAATTTTTAACCATTAAAAAAGTTTTACAGTATATATAAACTATCATTCATGCAATTTCTACTATTTTCTTATCCAAATCATCAATTTCTACGCATTTATGCAAAAACTCAAAAAAAATTTCAAAAATTCAAAAACTTACAATGCCATCCGAAGATACGTCTCAGAAATAATTACAAAGACGCATCTCCGAATTTTTTTAAGATTAAGTCTAAATTCTATTTTCTCAAGATGCATCCGAAAATATATCTCCAAAATCTTCAAAACATTTTAATATTTTCAATTAATGCACTAATACTATATATTGTGCATTAAGAAATTCCCATTTCTTTTCTATCACTATAAAAAAAATACAAATCACAAATCTAATTATTTGAAAAGAAAAATAAATATATAATTTTCCACTATCACAAATATATTCCATCAAATCACATTTGTTTTTTAAAGTTATGTTGATGACATTATAAATTAATGAATTTATATTGAATGACATAAGAGTGTGTACTATCTTTAATCTCTTATTTAAATAAATATTGACATTGAAAAATATATAAAAATATGTGCAAATACCTATAAATAATTAACAAACAAAATTTAGAATTTATATAAATGTTAAATATTTTTATTCCTATACTTTTTGTTGAAACTCATGCAATTCACATTCTTTTAGTTTTGCCTAATAAGAATTTTTATTTGGTAATTTTGTTTTGTTTCAATATCATTAAATAATTAATAACCATATAATAAATTCAGTCACCTAAAACAAAAACTTTCCTTTAAAATTTGTCAAATAGTAATATTTCTTTCCTTTTAAGGAATTTAAAACCATGCAAAAATTCCATTGACCACAACACCACTTCTTCACCAATTTATCCGGCAACATTTTCCCATAATTTTTGCATCCTCACAAACAACTTGGTCTTCTATACTCTCCACAAAACTCTCTCCATAATTTCTCATTTTTGTATCCTCACAAAGAAACCAAACTCTCACTTTTCTTACCCATCAAGAAACTCACATTTTTCATCTCTCTGCAAAATGGATACTATAGATGATTTCACAAACGAAGAACTCGAAGATTATCCAAACCGAAAGAAAAAAGACACAACAAAATTAAAAAGAAGACAACTAGGATTATCATGCATGTTAAACACTGAAGTTGGTGCAGTTCTAGCAGTTATACGTCGTTATCCAGAATTCAGTCCTCTCTATAACATTTCTTCACCTGAAGAAACCTATGATTCTTCCATTGTTAGTTCGTTAAGGTCTCTTAGATCTCTCATTTTCAATCCTCAACAGGAGTGGCGCTTCATCGATCCTTCGATTTATCTTTCGCCTTTCCTTGAAGTTATTCAAAGCGATGATGTTCCGGCTTCTGCTACCGGGGTTGCGCTTTCGTCCATTCTTAAGATTCTTAAGTTTCAAGTGTTTGATGATAAGACTCCCGGCGCGAAAGAAGGTATGGAATCGATTGTCGCGGGCATTACTAGTTGTAGGCTTGAGAAAACTGATCCTGTTTCTGAAGATGCCGTCATGATGAAGATACTTCAGGTTTGGATAAACTTTATAGCACAAACATTTGTCATATAAGTAGTTGCGTATAATCTAGTTCTACAGTACAAGATTAAACAAAGTCGAATTGTTTTCGTTTAAGTTATAAGCTATGAAGCACGACGATACTGACACGATGACACTGACGCATGACAGTGCTACGAAGGTTATAAGGTGTTTTCATGAGTTTTACCGGAGAGATTATGAAAATAAGCTGAAAAAAGTTTATGCTACAGGTTTTGGCAGGGATAATGCAACATAAAGCATCAAGTTTACTCAATGATCAAGCTGTTTGCACACTTGTAAATGCATGTTTTCAAGTTGTGCAACAATCTGTGAATAGAGGAGATTTACTTCAAAGAAGTGCAAGATACACAATGCATGAACTTATTCAAGCTGTGTATTCAAGGTTACCCGAAATCGAAGGTAATGACAGAGAAGGAGATTCTGAATCAGACATAGAAGATGTTGACAATGGCGATGGTTTGGAATCCGGATATGGCGTTCATTGCGCGATTGATATATTTCATTTTCTGTGTTCATTGTTGAATGTTGTGTCTATAGTGGAAGCAGATGGTTCAACTACTCATACAGCTGATGAAGATGTTCAGATTTTCGCGTTGGTTTTGATTAACTCGGCTATCGAATTGAGCGGCGATAAGATAGGGAATCACCCTAAGCTTTTGAGAATGGTTCAAGATGATTTGTTTCATCATTTGATTTACTATGGAACTTGGTCTAGTTCGTTTGTCTTGTCGATGATTTGCAGCACCGTTTTGAATGCGTATCACTTTCTTCGAAGGTAAAAAGTCGAATCACAGACCGAAAAAGATTTTGTATTTACTTCAAAAACACATTTGTTCTTATGATCTATGATTTCGCAGGTTCCTTCGTTTCCAATTAGAAGCATTCTTTGGACATGTACTAATTAGAATTGCGACTCTTGGAAGCACAATTCAGTTACAAGAAGTTGCGGTTGAAGGTATAATAAACTTCTGCAGACAACCAACATTCATAGTTGAAATCTACGCGAACTTCGACTGCGATCCGTTTTGCCGCAACATATTCGAAGAAGTCGGAAGATTGCTATGCAAGCACTCGTTTGCATTGAACGGTCACTTAACAAGTTTACACATTCAAGCCTTTGAAGGACTATTGATCATGATTCACAACATTGCAGATCATATCGATAAAGCTGATGACAGAGCTCCTTTAGGTCCTTACACAGCTCAATTGGTTGAGTATATACCTTTTTGGGAGGAAAAAGAAAAAGATGATGGTGACTTAGAAGCTTGGGTCGAGCATGTTCGAATCACGAAAGTGCAGAAGAAGAAGTTACTGATAGCTGCAAATCATTTCAATAGAGATAATAAAAAGGGTCTAGAGTACTTGAAACATGCTAAGTTAGTATCTGATCCTATTGATCCGAAGGCGTATGCTTACTTCTTTCGGTACACGCCTGGTTTAGACAAAAAGGCGATCGGCGAATTTCTTGGTGACCCTGATGCCTTTTACCTACAAGTTCTTAAGGAGTTCACAGACACTTTTCATTTCAATGGTATGGGACTTGACCCTGGATTGAGATTTTATCTTGAGAGTTTTAGGCTACCAGGCGAGTCGCAAAAGATTCAACGCGTGTTAGAAGCGTTTTCTGAGAGATTCTTTGATCATCAATCGTCGGATATATTCGCAAGCAAAGACACTGTTCTTATTTTATGCTATTCCTTAATCATGCTTAACACTGATCAACACAATCCACAAGTTAAGAAGAAAATGACAGAAGAAGAATTTATCAAAAACAATAGAGCAATAAATGCAGGACAGGATTTACCTAGAGAGTATCTTTCTGAGCTTTTTCAATCTATTGCTAGCAATGCAATTGTGTTGGATCAAACTATTGTGTCATTAGACATGAGCCAAAGCAAGTGGATTCAGCTCATGAACCGATCGAGTGTTACGCAGAATTTCGTACAATGCAAATTCGATCATAGAATATGTAGAGACATGTTTGCCTGCATTGCCGGTCCTTCGGTAGCCGCTCTTTCGTCTTTTTTTGAACATGCAGATGAAGAGGAACTCATGCATGAGTGCATTGAAGGACTATTCTCGGTTGCGAGAATCGCGCAATATGGAATAGAAGACACACTTGATGAACTTGTAACATCTTTTTGCAAATTCACTACACTGCTAAATCCTTATGCTTCAACAGAAGAGACCATGTTTACATTCAGTCATGATTTGAAGCCAAGACTAGCAACAGTTGCTGTATTTACCTTAGCGAATGATTTCCGAGACTCGATTCGAGGAGGTTGGAAGAACATAGTAGATTGCTTGTTGAAACTCAAAAAGCTCAGATTGCTACCTCAATCAGTCATTGATTTTGACGTGCCAGCGGACGCACCAACAACGCCCGGATCAGGCGTCTTTTCTCCAACTGACGATAATAAATTCGGATCTCATCGGTTTCCTAGCATCATGACTCGTCTGTCGCTTCTATCACAAGAAAACACAGAAGACGGTTTGACACTTGGTAGCGAATTCGAACAGAATCTCAAAATGATCAAAATGTGCAGAATTGGTAGCATCTTTGGAAGTAGTTCAAGCATTCCAAAAGAATGTTTACAAAACCTCGGTCGATCTTTGATATTCGCGGCAGCCGGAAAAGGCCAAAAGTTTAGCACGCCCGTCGAAGAAGAAGAAACTGTTGGATTTTGTTGGGATTTAATCACTGCAATATCTTTAGCCAATGTTCATAGGTTCCAAGTATTTTGGCCAAATTTCCATGACTATCTCCTAGCAGTTGCTCAATTTCCAATGTTCTCGCCAATTCCATTCGCGGAAAAAGCACTTCTAGGCCTTCTCAAAGTATGTCTTAAACTCTTTTCTACACCAAGAGAAGATAAACTAGCTGAAGAGTTCATTTTCAAATCCATAACATTAATGTGGAAACTCGATAAAGAAATACTCGACATGTGTCACGAGATAATATCGCAAACAATGAGCAAAATAGTCATCGAATACCCTGCGAATTTGCAAACACAAATAGGATGGAAATCAGTACTCAATTTGTTATCAGTTGCATGGAGACACCCCGAAACTTATGACCTCGGAATCGAGGCATTGATATCTTTATTCTCTGAAGGCACTCACGTAACACGAAACAACTACGCGTACTGCATTGATTGCGCGTTCGGTTGTTTCCTAGCGAAAAACAGTCCAATAGAGAAAAAAAAGAAGATACTCGATCTATTAGCCGATTCTGTAAACCTGTTGGTTCAATGGCATAGAGCACAATACTCAGATCCAGGTAGTAATATCAGTGCAGTAAGCATCAATAGTAGTTCATCAACGGAAGACAGTTACCGAGGTCCTACGACCGCAAACTATAACATGAACCTATTTGTTAAACTTGGCGAAGCATTCAGAAGAACAAGTTTATCAAGACAAGAAGAGATAAGAAACCATGCAGTCTATTCACTTCATAAAAGCTTCAACCTAGCAGAAGAAATGCTATATGTATCATCAAACTGTATAAACTATTTCAACCTAGTGATATTCGCAATGGTGGACGAGTTACACGAGAAAATGTTGGAGTATTCGAGAAGAGAAAACGCGGAGAGGGAAATGAGAAGTATGGAAGGAACATTGAAACTTGCAATGGAGTTATTATCAGCTATGTATTTACAATCATTGAAACAGATTTCAGAGAGTCCTGCATTTAGAGCATTCTGGTTAGGTGTGTTGAGAAGAATGGATACATGCATGAAAGCTGAGTTGGGACATTATGGTCCTTCATCATTGAGTGAAATTATACCTGATTTGTTGAAGAAGATTATAACACAAATGAAAGATGAAGGAATGTTAGAGCCTAGAGAAGATGATGATATGTGGGAGATTACATACATTCAAATTCAATGGATTTGTCCTCCTCTTAAGGATGAGTTGTTTCCATTGTAGAAACATGATTATGTACAAGAAACATAATTTGGAACCATTTTTTGGGACAACATTTAAGGTACTTCCATTCAAATTAGTTTTTATTAGATGTTGATGTAATTTTAATTTTTGTACCAAAGTTACACTAGTCTTAGTTCTGAAGACAAAAATTTTGCCTATAAAATGAGGTCTTGAAATCACTTGGTTAATAAGAAACATTTATGTTTCTTCATCAATTTTTCCATAACTAGCTTATCCATTCCAAGGACATTCATAAAGAAAATGACGAAGTTGATGTGATTAGTATGGTTGCCTTGTTAAATTTGTTCACCTCTTCTTCCTATGTAAGCACGTCGATCACGACCTCTTCCTCTCATATGTAGTCATTTTGTGTGTGCTCACTGTAGAGTTTTCAAAGGTTGTTGCTTTGATAGATTAGGTCCAGTGGGGACTCTGATACAAAGTTTTTGGGAACAATGAAAATTTTGAAGTTAAAAGCATCATAACCTTTGTATATTCAATCTTTTTACACTACATGTTGACAATATATACCTGCACTTCATTTTGTTGAACATCAAAACAAAGCAACACGTTTTTCCCATAGTTTCCGGAGATTGCAAGATGTTATAATTTAAGAATATTTATAACACGATAGTTTGTTTGTTTTTATTGTTTATATTTCAATAAATTTTCTAATAGGTGTTATTGACATCAACATGTGAGGAATTGGATCCTCTCCTATTTTCTCTCTCCCATTTCTCATGTTTTTAATTTTAAACCATTGATTTAATTAAACTATTAAAAACATGAAAGAGAAACCATAACATTTAAAGATGAGAGAGAAATGCATATCTATTTTTATTTTCATTTATTTTTATCATTTTTATGGTATTTATTTGTATTATTATTTTTATGTTTTATTATTATATCAATAAATTGAAAATAACAACAATTTGATTAAGGAAAAATTATTATACACATTGCAAGGCCGACTCAAGACATCATGAGTTTTTAGAAAAAATTAAAATTAAATCTTTTTAACATTATAATAACATTTTAGTAAAATTTATATATAGTTTAAATTGTAATGAGTTTTTGAGATGGAAAAAAATTATTAAAATTTTTAGAATTGATTTCCTATTAAAGTTTATCATCGATAACAAAACCATTTTGTTTATGTAATCTTAATATATTTTCAAAAATTATTGTTAAAATTTTAAAAAATAAAAATAATAAATATCAAGTTTTTTTTTATATGTATTAAGTCTAGGGATGCCAAACAAACCCGGGCCCGCCCACACCCGCCCGGGCCCGCCCCGAAATTAACGGGGGAAATCCGATTTAATTGGGTGCGGGTGCGGGTGCGGGTGAAACCCGGTTCTTAACTACGGGTGCGGGTGCGGGTGCGGGTGCGGGTGCGGGTAGACACTAAGACCCGCCCGCACCCGCCCCCGCCCCGCCCCAAATAATATATTTTATTTTGATTTTTTTATTTTATTTATTTTAATATTTATTTAATAATTATACTTTTAATTAAGTTATTAATATTCTTATTGCAATTAAAATAATAAAATTAATCAAGTTAATATTCATTTATTAATTAAAATTTTAATTAAATAATTAATTAATTTATTAAAATAATTAATTTTTTAATTAAATTACTAATTTTTATTATAATTAAAAAAATAATAATTTTTTGCGGGTGGGGGCGGGGCGGGTGCGGGTGCACCCGTTTTCTACTGGGGGCGGGTCTGGGTGGTAAATTTTCACCCCGATTGAATTTGGGGGCGGGGGCGGGTCTGTTACATGGAGGCGGGTGCGGGTGCGGGTATAGTTAAACCCGCCCCCGACCCGCCCCGTTGCCATCCCTTTAAGTCTTGAGTTTTTTTATATCTATAAAATTTATTTTTAAATTAACTAATACAAATTTTAAACAAATATTACTACCTCCGTTCTTTTTTATAAGAGACAATTTATTTTTTAGGTTCATTGAATAATTAATGTATTTGATCAGTTTATAGATTAAATTAATTGATTATTTAATAAACTTAAAAAATGAATTGTCTCTTATAAAAAGGAACAAATGTAGTATTATTTAATTATTATAAAAATAATTGATTTTGTCTATAGAAACAATTAGGTTCTATTAAATAAATAAAAAAGTTGAGGCCCTAGATGATGGTCTTGGTTGCCTACTCCTAAGACTCTACCTGTACACATATAACTACACACGGTTGCAACAAGATGGTTTTCAAATATGACACAATGTTTAATAATAACAATTGAGGGATTTTTATGGTGATAATGACATGATTTTTGGTAGATTGAATTCGTTAAAGAAAACATACAATTTCTTATTAATCATTGTACTATGATGGTCATTCATGACGACGAGAATATAATACTAATATGAAACTCTACATTTTTTTTATAATATTGAAGATATGTTTTACATTTTATGAAATTTTTAATTTTTAATTTACGTTGGAGTATTATTTTAATCTTCTTTAATTAATTTTAAAATGTATTTTTAATTAATTTTAAAATGTCTTTAATTGATGTGATTTAACTGCTATAATAATATTATAAAAAAAATATTACAAAAATTAAAGAAAAAATTGACAATTTTTGATATAATCTTTAAATGTTCTCATTTTTATTTATTAAAAGTTGAATTAAAAAAAGAAAAATAAAAAAATACATTTTTCTCTCTTTTTTAAATGTTATGTTTTCTCTTTCATATGTTTTAATTGTTTTAATTGTTAGATTAATCTAATTGGAATGTGTATAATATTTTTTCCTTAACCAAATTCTTGTTATTTTCAATTTCAATCCAATGATTGATATACTAATAAAACATAAAAATAATAATACAAATAAATACTATAAAAATGATAAAAATAAATGAAAATAAAAATAAATAAGCATTTTTCTCTCATCTTTAAATGTTACATTTTCTCTTTCATGTTTTTAATGATTGGATTAAATTCGTAATTTAAGATTGCACATAAGAGAGGGGAAATTTTACCTAATACCCCTGCATTTATACCCATACCCCTACATTTTTAAAAAAATACCCATTTTATCCTTATATATTTTAATATTTTATTTTATTTTTTACTTTTTATATTTTTCAGTCTTCCGAAAAATTCATCCCACGATCTATCGGAACACTTTGGAAATGACTTCTGGTAGGCATTTTTCCTCAAACCGGAAGACTTGGACAAAGAGTTCCGGTTCACAAAAATAATGTACCGGAAGACTTCAGAAAAGACTTCCGGTTTGTTAAATTTCGTGAATGTTCACCAGAAGACTTGTAAAAAGTCTTCCGGTTTGTTTTTTAGCTACCGGAACACTTGCTACAAGTCTTCCGGTTTGTTTTACAAGTGTTCCGGTTTGAGTTTTTTTTTGTTTTGAATTTTTTAATTTTTTTTGAATTTTTTTTATGTATATTTCAGAAATTCCTTTACAAATATGCGATAAAGATCCGATATCCGTAGATACGTCTGATGTTTTTTCAACAACTCAGAGATTTGGTACACGAGAAGAGGTTTCAGACATTCCTTTACAAATATGCGATAAAGATCCGATATCCGTAGATACGTCTGATGTTTTTTCAACAACTCAAAGATTTGATACACGAGAAGAGGTAATAAGATGGATTAAAGAGATCGGAATCCGAAATAAAATTACGGTTATCATCACTCGTTCAGATATTAAAACAGGCAAGAGAGGAAGAAGTAACAAATTAATATTTGGATGTGATAAAGGAGGAAAACACAAAGATATTGGTAGTGGAACCCAGAGTGCGATGAAAAAATGTGGATGTCCATTTAGAATCAGATCAATTCCAGCGGCTGATGGATCTGGATGGAAGATTGATGTAAAATGTGGAGTTCATAACCATGGTTTACCTGATAGATTAGAAGGTCACACATTTGTCGGTAGGTTGACAGCTGATCAGAAGCAACATGTTGTTGATTTGACAAAGAGAAAGGTTCCACCTAGACATATATTGCTTTCATTGCAAGAGCAAGATCCAGATAATGTCACTCGGATCACGCAAATATACAAACAGAAGAGCATGATAGAAAAAAATATAAGAGGTCCTAGAAGTGAGATACAACATTTGTTTAAGCTTATTGAGGAAGCAGGTTATGTTTATTGGAGTAGAAAAAGAGACGACTCTGAAGTAATTAGAGATATCTTTTGGGCTCATCCAGATTCAGTTAAGTTGTTGAATATTTTTCCTATTGTGCTAGTTATGGACAACACTTACAAGACAAACAAATATAGGCAACCTCTGTTTGAAATAGTTGGCATGACATCAACCGAGTTGACTTTTGCTGTCGCATTTGCCTATATTGAGTCTGAGCAAACTGAGACTTTTTGTTGGGTGCTAGATAAGCTTAAACAATTGTTTGTGAAGAAAGAGTTGTGTCCACAAGTGATTTTGACAGATAGAGATCTTGCTTTGATGAAAGCCATTGAAATTGTGTTTCCAAGGTCGATCAATATGCTATGTCGATTTCATATTAACAAGAATGTTGGTGCAAAACGGAAACAATATGTGGCTAGTGACATGCAAAAGAAAATTGACGAGTTATGGACGGATGTTGAATGGGCTAGTGATGAGGTTGAGTATGATCAAAGATTGAGCCAACTTGAGCAGGCGTGTGTTGATTGTAATGAATTTATTGATTATGTGAAGGATACATGGTTGACACCACATAGACAAAGATTTGTTGGAGCATGGATTAATCGAGTGCTACATTTGGGTAACACTACGACTAATCGGTATGTATTTATTTTTAGTATTTATAAATTGTATTTTTTTTTTGAATTTTTTTAAAATATTTTAAATATGTATTAATTTTAGGGTTGAGTCTGCTCATTAGAAGTTAAAACAAATGTTGGGGAACAGTATTGGTGACATGGTCAAATGTTGGGAAGCTATGAATGACAACTTAAAGTTACAATTGAGTAATATTAGAGCTTCTTTTCAAAAGAGTTTTTATGAAGTTGAGCACGCCCACGTAAGTCCATTTTACAATAATTTACGTGGTTCAGTGTCTCGAGAAGCATTGAGACGCATTGCTGAAGAGTTAAAACGAGTTGATTATGTTGGAACTAACAAGGAAATATGTCGTTGTACTCTTAGAACAACCTACGAATTACCTTGTGCTTGTGAGTTGACAGGATATAGAATTGATGGTTTACCGATACCAATAGATGTTGTGCATGTTCATTGGAGAAAACTAAGTATGGAAGTTAAGTTGGACGAAGATGTAGATGATGGATCAGAGGTGGATATGAGTAGTGCAATAGATGAGTTATGGAAAAGGTTTAAGTCACTGGATGATTTTGGGAAAAGGGCATTAAAAAGTAGGGTTTTTGAACTTGCCTTCCCTACAATGACTTCTATGTGTCCACCACCTGAGAAAATAAAAACTAAAGGGGGAGTCAAGAAGAAAGACAAAAAACCAGTAGGATATGATGTTTATAGAGACCCTTCGTATCACGAGTATGTTGATCAATCATCTCAATCTTCACAGAAGCAATCTCAACCATCACAAACTTCGAAGAAATTGAAATGATCACAGTCTTCACAAAAGCAATCTCAACCATCACATGCTTCGAAGAAGTTGAAATTATCACAATCTTCACAGTCATCTAAGCAGTTCATCCTTCAATTTCCTAATCACATCAGGTCATATATTGATGATGTAGTTAATGTTGTATCAGATGGTAATTGTGGATTCCGAGTCATTGCTTCATTGCATGGATATGGTGAAGATGGTTGGCCAATGGTTCGTCGAGACTTGGGGTTGGAAATAATACATAATGAAAGATCAAGTTTGTATGTCAATTTATTTACTGATCAGTTAGCAGTAGTGAGAGAATCTTTGATGATAGAGGAAGTTGGTCCTCATCCATCACATAAATGGTTAACTCTACCAGATATGGGTTACGTGATAGCGAATCGTTATAATGTTGTACTTGTCTGTTTAGGAATTGAATGCTGGACTTTCTTCCCTATGACATCTTCATTTTCACTGAATGTAGCAATTTACTGCATTGGTTTTGTAAACAGAAATCATTGGGTTCAGGTACTTAGTTGTTTTTAGATAATGCGATTAAACCTACTTCTTTTTCGTTATTTTTAGTTAATATTGTGAGTTATTTTTTTATTTAGGTAAACATGAAAGAAGGGTTTCCATTACCACCAGTGACAGTAGATTGGAAGAAGTTTCGTTCTCCAGCAGCCACATCTTGGATGATAGGATTTGCAGGACGTCTACAACATTACCAACGCATTTTGAATTATAAATTATGTTACTCATTTTTAATTTTAAAACAAAAATCGTGAATTATGTTACTCGTTTTTAATTGCAAAATATGAATCGTGAATTATGTTACTCATTTTTAATTACAAAACATGAATCGTGAATTATGTTACTCGTTTTTAATTGCAAAACATGAATCGTGAATTACGTTACTCGTTTTTAATTGCAAAACATGAATCGTGAATTATATTAACACATAAACATAAACTAAATAGGTCAAATTAGTCTAAAAGTTAACACATAAACATAAACCAATTAGGTCAAATCTGTCTAAAGGTTATCATATAATCATAAATATAAATAAAAGTCACTGTGATAGACCAAGATGTAAAGCTTCGAACAAATCAGCAAACTGTGGGTCATCCTCTTCAGCACCAGTCTGCTGAAGATAACGATGTATCAATGAAGACATACGAGCCACTATAGGATCAGATGGTCCTGCTTCATATACAGGAACTGGCATCTCTGTTGTCGCATCAACACTGAGCGGTACCAGACGAGGATGCGAAACACGATAATACCACTCAAGATACCCATCATCTGTCTCATATGGGGTGGTGGCCGGTGCTGTCGGACGAATCACATTCTGAACGCTCTCATGGTAACTAATCTAGTCAACATCAATATCACCTGCCGTTCGAGAATCAAGAGGTGGATGTGGAACATACTGCCTGTATCCAAACTGACGCAAACATCTGTCGGGCATGTATGGAACAATAATGTCACCCCACCTCAGACACCCCTTATAGAGGCATAACTCATCAAACTGACGCCATACTCTATGATTCTCGAATGGGCGCCATATGACATCAGCAGGTGTCAGCTCGTCCAGAATAGGCTGCAATTCATCCACCTTCAAGGTACCTTGTCTATATGACCATCTCATCGCTCGTGGGAGACCCACATTATTAGCTGGTATCCAGTTCTCTCCTCTTTTTCCAAGGGTGGGAAAATACTCATGAATCCAGCACTGTTACAAAATGTAAAATAATTAATTATAACATAATAAACTAGATAAATAAAATTAATATACTAGATAAAATTAATTAAAACAAAATATACTAAATTAAAATAAATACCTGTAGGAGAGTCGGATAACCACCAAGCTGCTTATAGCTGAACATGGAAGCATCTCCGAGATATCGGTAAAGAGTAACCAACGCAGTTGCTGCCCAACTGTATCCTGATAAGCCATCCAAGTCTATAAACAGTGACAGGTATCGTGCCTCGACAAGCGTAAACGTCTTGTCCGCAAAAATAGTGGAACCCATTAACATCAGCAAATAAGCTCTAGTCGCATAATCCCATCGAGATGCAGCTCTGTGCTCTACGAACCGATCATATAACTACTCCATCTTATAGTAGGAACCCCTGCACTCACGGACTTGTTGCTGTGCTATTCTATGTGACACTCCCAAATAATGAACAACCCACTCAACAGCAAGCGCTTCACTGATATCTGGAGGATTCCAGAAAACTCCCCTGATGGACAAGTGAAGCAGACAAGATACGTCATCTAGAGTAATCGTCATCTCACCAAACGACATGTGAAATGAAGATGTCTCTAGATGCCACCTCTCTGCAAAAGCGGAAACTAGGTTTGTGTCTATCTTTGTTAAACTGGTTCTCTGAAGTGAAGCTAGACCAGACCTAGATATCCAGCTCTCCATCTCTCTGGGTAACTGTAGTGGAACCCTCTGAGTCAACTTTACCCCATGTCCCGCCACCTTTAACTCTTTCTTCGACCCTCTCTCCTGAAAAAAATTAAAAGTAAAAATATTATAAAATTCAATATTAAAAATTCGAATTCTATTCAATATTAAATAATTTTCGTTTACTTACCTCACCAAACCATATACGGTATGCAACATGATGTTCGTATCTAACTAACAGAGACGTATCATACGGTCCTCCGGGATATCCAACCGGCTCGGATGCTGATGCTGATGCATCAAAATGCTCTTCTTCAGCCATCCTCGATGACTCGCCCCGTCCTAGTCCACGAGGGATCCTACCATCTCTGCCTCTTGTGCGCACCACTGGAAAAAAAATTAATATAATTAAAAATTAAAAAAAAATAATTAAATATAATTAGAAAACAAAAATAACAAAAATTAAAAAATAAAAAAGCAATGAACCGGAAGTCTTTCTTTGAAGACTTCCGGAGTTGAAACGCATCTTTAAGAGAACCGGATGTCTTTAGGAAAGACTTCCGGTGTGTAAACCAAATTCTTTTCTAAACCGGAAGTCTTCAAAGAAGAGTTCCGGTGAGCAACCTAAAATTTTTTTGTTCCGGAAGTCTTACTCTTAGTGTTCCGGTATGTAGTTCAATTGAAATGTGTTCCGGAAGTGTTTGGGAAAGAGTTCCGGTATGTATCAAAATTTGGAGAGTTCCGGAAGTCTCAAAATGGAAAGTGAGAAATGGAAGTGAAAAATGAAAAAAAATGTAAGATTATAAATTTACTAAGGGTATTTTGGTCTAAATTTTTTGAGTGTAGGGGTGTAGGTATAAAGGTAGGGGTATAAGGTAAAACTTCCTAAGAGAGGGCATGAAAAAATAAATTAAAGAGGATCCAGTAATAAATTAAAGAGAATCCAATTCTCACAATCCTCACAAGAATTTTACATTGACCCTCAAACAGAGAGAACTCTTTCTCTCAAGAACAAGATTTTGATAAGATCCAAA
Source organism: Lathyrus sativus (assembly GCA_963859935.3). Classification (NCBI taxonomy): domain Eukaryota; kingdom Viridiplantae; phylum Streptophyta; class Magnoliopsida; order Fabales; family Fabaceae; genus Lathyrus; species Lathyrus sativus. Next base: position 690,310,625 of record OZ012735.1, read on the forward strand.
AATAAATCTGACTTTGAACAAATGATATTGATAGCTAAATATAAAAGAGCAATAACTACGAATCATAAAAAATGGTGTATTAGATCCAAACATTCTTGCCATGTGTTGACAACATGGACGACTCAAGGGTGGAACGGCTAAAGTAAGAGCTTTAGGCATCACCAAAATGCTATAGTCACCTTAAGTATTAAATGCTATTTTTTCCCATAAAATAAATAAATAAATATCTCTTTTTAAAGTCTAAAATAACAAATAATGAAGGTGTGAAAAAAAAATCACTCGAATGACAAGCCAACTTGTTTTAAATTTTATTAATTATTTCAATTTAATAATTATCTAAAACACATTATTTATTGCTCTTTTGAGGAACCATAAATATAGAGGATTATGGAAATTACAGTGGAGCGAGGTTTTCTGAGCACTACAATTATGAGACATTATGGATCGAAAGTTGCGATTACGTTACTCCTTGAATTATAGGCGTTGATCATGAATCGATGTTGTTACTCTCTGATACGATAGATCAAAGGGGAGGGGGGAGATACCTACATGGTTAGAACTCTGACGTCCAAGTTAGTTTAGAATTCAAGAAAGTGGTAGTGAAAGTGGAAACTGGAGATTGTGTACGTGAAAACGCTTTGTGAAGGTATTTATATCTTGGGCTTGATGGAGCAAATTGAATAAGTGGGCCTCGTGTAATTAGGCCTTTGGCCGACACAAAACAATTTCCTCTAAGACTTTCCAGACATTCTAGATGTCGGGGGAGTCTTGTGGTAGTCATGGACGGCTTTTAGGGATGATTGTCCATGCGTAGGCTAGCATGCACCGCTCTGGTTTTTCAAAAGTGTGGTGGGAAAGTGAGTATTAGATGTAGTCCAATCATTGAAATATTTCACCGTTTTCTTAGATGCGTGATCTAAAAAAGCAAGGGGTGAAGTGATGCCACTTACTGTGCACTTGAGTACACTTAAGTGCGATTGAGTTCCCAAGATGAAATCGAACTGTTGATTCATGCTTGCTTCTTTCTTTCAATCCGATCCGCTCGATTGCCTCTATTTATATAAGGACATAGAGAGTTTGGAGAAACACTTTTCCTTCTCGGATACTGAGTTTCCCTTTTCATTTGAGTTTTTCCCTCTTCCCTAAGAGTGTCTTTACAGGAGTAACTACTGTTACATATTCAAAGCTTCAAAGCTCCAAGGCTTCAATTTTCTGGCCCTCTTCTTGCTTTTTCACCTTTGTTCTTACATTTCAAGGTACGTTCTCTCCACTTTAGCTTTTTATTCAAGCTTTTACTGTATTTTTGTTAAGATGAACGATAACCCTATTATCATTGAGAGTAATTCGGAGGATAGTGTTTCTTCTTCTTCAAAGAGGGGAATGGAGTTTGAGTCGCAATCCTTTTCCAATGTCCGTAGGAATTTTGAATTGGAGATCGCTTCTCTGATTGGGGATTCATAAGCAAAAGGAGTATCCAAGGACTCCTCTTCTGGGAAAACTTAGTCGGGTGGCTCTCCAGGAGCTCTCTTTTTAGGGAAAATCGGTAAGGGGGAGGACCCCGCCGTCAGCTTGGTTACCTGATGAAGGACATACCGTACAACATTCACCTGGAAGGTCTTTTCTTTAAGGAGGGAGAAAATGACAGAGCACTTAAAGAAGAAATTATGCATGCCTGGCATCATATTCATAGGAAAGAAAGATAATCTCTGGGAAAACCAAACTGCATCTCTGCGGAGCCTTATCTCCAATGGGTACAAGCTAGAGCCATCAAGTTAAAGATGCCTTACCCCCGTCAAGAAGTATTTCCCCTAAAGGAATCTATCCTCTACTTTATGAGCGACACAGAGAAACTTCAGGTCACTTTTAATAACACTCAACGTGAAAAGAACTCTTGGAGGAACAAGTATCAAACTGTCAGCTTGGAGTGCACAAAGATTCAAGAGCTACTGAAGGAAAAAGATGCTCTTATTATACTGTAGAAAGTCAAGAGGAATGAAAAAGTTTACTCTCTCCTTTCACCTGACAAAGGATCATCGACCCGTCAACGGTTAAAGAAGTCTGATCAAAGAGACAAAAAAGGAATCAACAACCAACATCTGAACCTTTGTCAAGGATTCCTTAGGATTCATAGGCCTAATTTTCCTTCATGCACTTTGTAAAATAATATACTTTTCTATGTAATATATTGTAATCCTTTGAATATAATAAAAAGTTTCCGTTGTTGTATGATATTTGCAACAAGATTGTTAAAAGTTCTTATAAAAACCAAAAAAAGAAAAGAGCATTTGCATTTTCTTTGCACCTCATGCATCATTCTAGCATTTCACACTTTTTTTCCAGAAAAAGCTTACACTTTCATCGTACTTTAGAGTCAAACTGTATCATTCGTACAATACTCGGGCAAATCAACAGAAGAAAATGGAAGATATTGAGGAGGAAAATAAAGAACTAAGAGAGAAGGTCATTATTCTAAAGGAAGGTATGGAAAGACTCAACGTCATGATTGAATTAATGGTAGCAGCTCAGAGTCAACCAGCTCAAAGGACTGTAATCTCATAAGTTGTGTCTGCACCAACATTTGAGGTACCCGTTAGCCTTCCTCAATATGATATGCCTAAAGGATTTCCCAGGGGCATGCCTTTCAATTTTATGCTTGAAGGATATATACCTCCGGTCACTGAAGGTCCAGAAGCTACGACCGAAATCTCCAAACCTGAAGGTTACAAACTTCAAGTAAATGAAGATGTAAGAGCTACGCCAGAGATTCATGTACCTGAATGTTACAAACTTCACATCACAGAAGCTCCAAGAGCCTAAAAAATAATGACTATACCACAACCTATCGTACATACCATTCCAGAAGAACAAACCTTTCATGCTACTCCGAGCAAGGATATAGAGGTATATAAAAGAATGAATGAATTCCAGGAACAGTTCTTGGAAATGCAGAAAGAACTCCATGCCATCCGCGTACTGGACTTGTTTGGAAAATATGCTGACGATCTCTGCTTAGTCCCGAATGTTAAAATACCACACAAGTTTAAGGTGCCTGACTTTGAAAAGTACAAAGGAAACTCTTGCTCTAAAAGTCACTTGGTAATGTATGCTTGGAAGATGTCTACCCAAACGGAGAATCAATAATTATTGATCCACTACTTTCAAGATAATTTAACTGGTGCCGCACTCAAATGGTACATGGGGTTAAATCGTGAAAAGATCAATACCTTTAGAGATCTTGGAGCAGCTTTTGTTCAGCAGTACAAGTATAATTTGGATATGACGTCTGATAGAGATCAACTTAGAGCAATGTCTTAAAGGGATAAAGAAAGTTTCAAAGAATACGCTCAGAGATGGTGTGAAATTACCGCCCCGATTTGTCCTCCTCTTAAGGAAAAAGAAATGACAAAAATCTTCTTGAAAACTTTGAGTTCATTCTATTATGACCGAATGGTCGCAAGTGCGCCTAGTGACTTCACCGAGATGGTGAACATGAAAGTGTGCCTTGAAGAAGCAGTTCAAGAAGGTCGATTGGTCAAGGATGTAGAACCTTCGAATATTAACAAGAGATATGGAAGCGCTTTCGAAAAGAAGAAAAAGCAAGAAATCAACACTATTTCGCAGAGTAAACAAAGATGAAGATACCAACCTCGACAGGTAGCAAGAATATCTCCTTTTATCAAATCAGCGCCAGTTTCAGCATATCAACCATAGATTTATCACAATTAAATTCAACAACCATAGTATCAACAAAGGCATCAACAACCTCTTCAGCAGGCTCGCCCACAGTACAACAACAATCGTATCTCAAGGTTACCAGGGTTTGAGCCTATACCAATGCCATATGCGGATCTATTCCCAATTTTTCTAGCGAAAGGACACATTCAAACCAGAACTCCTCCTGTCGTTCCCGAAAATCCCCCTATTGGTTCAAGGCTGACCAATTTTGTCTTTATCATCAAGGAGCACCGGGGTATAACATTGAGAACTGTTTCAGTTTTAAATCTGATGTACAAAAACTTGTCATGAATGGAGTTTTGTCTTTCAAGGACACTAATCCAAATGTTCAAAAGAATCAATTACCGCAACATGAGAAGGCTTCTGTAAACTTAATTGACGAAAGTCCTGGCAACAATTACCAAATTCATGATTTGCGCATACTAGGAATAAATCTGGTCAAGATGTATTGCAGAGAAAGTAGATATGGCCATATGCCTCCTCACAACTATCATCAATGCGATATTTTTTCCAAGAACAACCAAGGATGCAACATTGTTCAAACAACCCTTCAAAAGAATACGAATTTGGGTTGGATCCAAGATCACAGAATTCACGGATTAAACATAGTTTATGAATGCCCAAATATTGTTCAAAATTTTGACATCTGCTTAATGAATGTAAACTTGGTGGCAATGCACTCCAGAAAAAGTCAACATTATCATTTGCCATTGCACAATTACAGCGCTTGCTCAATTTGTTCAAAGGATAATCAGGGGTGTTCTTTTGTGCAAGAGGCTCTCCAACGTCAAATGGATCTAGGGTGGATCCAAGATTGTCATGGAAGTAACAATTGTCAGATCAACGTGATTAACGAATGTCCAAACAGAGTTCAAATCTTCGACATCCGCCTGATGAGCACAAGTTTGGTAGAATTACACACAAAGTAAGTTAGACTTGGCTTTTTAGCATCACACAACTATCAAGATTGTAAAGTTTTCTTCGAGAACGACCAAGGTTGCGTACTCGTACAAATAACTCTTCAAAACTTATTAGATCACTGGTGGTTCCCAATATACCAAAACACAAAGAATCATCAAGTCAACATAGCTGATGAAGGCCCAAGGAGACACAAAAGTTGTGACATTCGCTTATTGATAACAAACTTGGTGGAAATGCATTGCATATAGAGCAAATACTGTCGAGTACCTCCTAACAATTATAAACGCTGCAGGATATGTTCAGAAAATGACCAAGGATGCTATCTTGTGCGAGCAACTCTCCAGAATCAGGTTGACCGAGGAGAGATCCTACCAAACAGAATGTGGGATTATCAGTTGATCAATATGGTGCAAGATTGCCTAGGGCATTACACAGTTCATGACGTCAAAAACATTGAAACGTCATTGGGCAAATTTCATAAATGCTTGTGTAAACTTAACTACTTAAGACCAAATTACCATGATTATTCAGCTTCCAGAAAATGTTACAGATGCTGATATGGTTGCCTCCGCATTCGAAATGAGATTCGAGGACTGTTAGACCTAAAGACCATTATAGTCTTCAATGAAAGAGAATCTATTAACTACAGAATTGATGAAAATGTCTTCACCATAATTCCCTTGCTCAGTGAATCAAAGCGCTTGGAGGTCCCTTTCGACTGTGGAAAATTTCCCGATATCCCCAAGTTGGAACCAATAGAGATTTACTATGATAACCTTAAGAGTCGCATAACTTCAATGGTCATTTACTTACCAGCTCCAGTTCCATACGAATTAGAGAAAGCCATTCCTTATAAATACAATGCCACCATGATAGAAGATGTGAAGGAAGTTCCGCTACCATCCATTGCCAATATCGTTGATATAAGCCAGGTCATCCGAAGTGGTCGAATCTTCAATGGAGGAATAAAAGAGCCCACAAAAGGAAAAGAACCTCAAATTGAAGTTCCTGATAAACAGATCGACCAATCAAGTGATACAGATCAGGTGAAAAACAATGATGAAATTTTAAAGCTAATCCAGAAGAGTGAATATAACATTGTGGATTAGTTACTACATACTCCTCCTTGAATATCTGTATTATCCCTTCTACCGAGCTCAGAAGCTCACAGGGAAGCTCTGCAAAATGTTTTAGAACAAGCCTTTGTAGAACAAGACGTAACAGTAAATCAGTTCGATATCATTGTTTCCAACATCACTTCCTGTAACATCTTAGGATTTAGTGATGAAGAGCTCCCAGAAGAGGATAAAAATCATAACATGGAACTCAATATCACCATCAACTACGGGACGATGCTCTAGCAAGCGTACTGGTAGACACTTGTTCATCCTTAAACGTCATGCTGAAATCAATTCTTGTGCGACTATCTTTTCAAGGCACTTTAATGAGAGGCAGTGGGATCATAGTCAAAGCTTTTGATGGATCTAGAAAGACAATTATCGGTGAAATTGACTTCCCATAACCATTGGTCGCCACACTTTCCAAGTCACCTTCCAAGTAATGGATATCCGATCAGTGTTTAGTTGTTTGGTTGGTCGACTTTGGAACCATGAAGCAGGAATAACTACCTTAACACTTCACCAGAAGCTGAAGTTTGTAAAGAACAACAAGTTGGTCATAATATGTGGAGATTAAGCTTTAATTGTAAGCAACCTATCATCATTCTCCTACTTGGAACCAGAAGAAGTTATTGGAACTCAATTCCAGGCACTTTCTATGAGTAACGAAAGCAATTGAGAAAAAGGAACATATATTTCCTCATATCGAGACCCTGTTCGAATAGTTGAAAATGGTACCACTAAAGGAAGGGGACAAGTTATGATTCCTACCGATAACAGAACAAGAAAAGGTCTTAGTTTTACACTAGCATTTACCAAAATTACAAAGAAGGACGAGGCCTCTTGATTAGTGGTTTTTATACGTTATTTTACCATTAGTTTTAGTTAATCGTCTTATATGTTTAGTTGCATTTTATTTCCTTTTATCACATTTTATACGTTGGTTTGGTATTTCCATTATTTTTAGGTCCAGGTAAACAATCAAGAAGAACCAGAGCAAAAACCAAGCAAAACAGCATGAATTCGGAAGAGTTTTTGAAGGGAAACAGTGGCCTGACACGGCCCGTGTCAGGAGAATGCCAAGATATGAAATTATGTAGAAAAGAAGTTGGCTGACACGGGTTCCCATGTCACCTGATACGGCCCGTGTTAGCAAGTCTGAAGCAGGCATTATTTTTATCAGGCAACCAGGGGGCCAACACGGCCGCCCGTGTCAGCTGACATGGCATGTGTTGGCTGAAGCACTTCATCTTCCAATTTCTTGTTTTTATGACCTGTGTGATCCCTAAGGGTATTTTGGGTATTTTTCTATAACTGTGTTGGACTTGGGAGTATTTAAGGCGTATTTTGAGAAGGAAAAATGATACTTTTTGGGTGAGAGAAAAATTACACGATCAAGATTGGAGAGATCAAGGTGATTGGGGAACTGAAGGTTTTCATGAGCGGAAGCAATTGAAGATCAAAGAAACCTATTATCTTGTAAACAATCTTTAGAATCGGTAAGTTGTTGCAGTGTTAATTTAGAGTTGTTACTGAGTCGGATCACACGCTTCCCCTAGCATGTTACTCATATCTATTTAAAACACTTAGTCAATTTCTCTCTTTTACTTGCAAATATTTTTATAATTAAACCAAACAATCTGAAAACCCCAAGTGCTTTTGTTCAACTGAATTATTATAGAGCTTGTATTTCCTACGCAGTCCTCAAGATTGATATTTGGGGAATTTCCCTCATATTACTACATTGGAAAAATAGTACACTTGATATTTTAATGATCAAGTCTTTGGCGCCGTTGCCAGGGTATCGATATATATGTTAATTGTAATTCAATTGAAATTTTATTCCTCTGCGACCAAAATTTTATTTTCAGTTTTTTTATTATTATTGTTTGCATTCTGTTACTACTAATCTGCGTCTAACATTCTTATGCGAGGAGAATCCTCAACTAATTTTTCTTTTGATGCAGAGATCGAAAGAACTCTAGACGTGAGATGTTGACAAGCAAGACTGGCATGTTCAGAAGGAGAACCTTCAGCACCAACACCAGAAGAAGAAAGAGTCTTTGTTCATTCAGAGTATTCCGAATCAGGTTCAGACTCAGATAGAGATACTATGGATATGGCTGGAGTTCCATCAGCAGAGAGACTACTTGGTGATTATGGTGGGGCTAATGCATCGGCTGGTAGGTTAACAATTGTAAACCAACCGGTGAATGTGGCAAATTTTTAGTTGCATCCGAGCACTATCAACCAACTTGAGAGGAAACCTTTCACTGGAAAGGTTAACGAAGATGTCAACAAACTTTTACAAAGATTTCTGACTATGAGAACTACTCTCAAGATAGAGGGGCACACTGATGAAGCAAAGAAATTAAGAATGTTTCTTTTCACTCTCTCTGAAGATGCTAAAAAGTTATTTTACTCGTTACCCGCAGGAAGTATTTCTACTTGGGAAGAGATGGAGAAGGCCGTTCTTAATGAGTATTTTCCCGCCTCTGTGTATATTCGTAAAAGATATGATATCATGAATTTTAAACAGAAGGAGGGAGAATCATTTGGCGATGTGTATAAAAGGTTCAAACGGTTATTAGTTGCATGTCCTACTCATAACTTGGATCAAACTAAACAAATGTAAATGTTTGTGAATGGTCTCAAGATGAAGACTAAGCAACTAATTGGTACAAAAGCTGATGGCTCATCAAACTTTACAGCAACCACTGGTATTAAGAAGATCATTGAAGACGTTGCTGCAAATGAGCATTTGGAGCTGTATAACCTAGTGTGAGTAAACCGGAAGGAACAATATATTTGAAGATGGCTACTCAAGTTGTGAAAATGGAAGATCAAATCAAAGCTGAAGTAGAAAGAAGGCTTAAAGAAATGAATGTAAGTACTCAACCTGTGGCTCAAGTTCAACCTATCCAAGTTGTGAGTTGTGAGATTTGTAGTTGACCCTATTTTACTGCACATTGTGTTGCAACTGCTAAACAAATTGAAGACATAAAGTTTCTGAAGTAGAATAATCCTTATTCTCAGACTTATAATACAAGGTGGAAGATCATCCTAACTTCTCATGGAAAGATCAGAATCAACCTCAATATCAATAGCAACAACAGGCTCCTTAGAAAGCAGAATGGGAAATAGCTATTGAAAAGATGGCAGCTCACAATATTCAATTCCAAGAAGAGACACGAAATAATCAGAGGAACACCACAACTGCTATAAAAAATCTTGAGGTTCAGATGGGACAAGTAGCCCAATAACTCTCCACGCATACTCAAGGAACCCTCCCGAGTGCGACCATACCGAATCCAAAAAATCATGAGAATGTTAATGCCGTCACCACAGGAAGTCTGAGAGTCGTGGAAGAAGAGGAAGAAAAAGAAACACATGAGTATCAGTGTATATAAATTGAGCTTGAAGTGAGAGAAAACAGGAAAGAATCGGAAAGAGCCTTACCACCTGTGAAGCCAATTGAAGAGAAAAAGAAAGAGGAGGTTAAACCAAAAATCAAGCTACCGTACTGTTGCGGTGAAATTTGGATGTCAAGCTATTGATTAACTTGAATCTTAATTCATTTACAACCGGTCTTTGATTTATCCGAAGGAAAGGTTAAAGAAAGGAAAAACCTAAAGGGGAGAGATCTAAGGTTCGGGGGTTGGTTAAGATTAGGGAAGGTATTAGCACCCTAAACTTCCGTAGTACTCTACGGGAACCTTTTGTTTATTTTTTTTTATTTATTTCATTAATTATTTTGCTTTAGGGTATATACAAAGGATTGAAAATTAAAAAAGACCTAGGGGTTAATTCTAAGTTTACTCGGCAAGACATCACATCTTGTGCCTACATATCCTTACGGGAATAGAATCAGAGTAACTGTAGTTCCCCTCAAAAGGGAGGTTAGAGACTTCTTGACTGTGGTCAAGGTCTCAAGGGGAATAAACGCATCTTAAGGACACGCTTACATGGAGTCTTAAACTCCGATCTCTATGTTATAAATTGTTAAGTGCATTAGGGTTAGGTTAGGGATTCCACGGCGGAAAACCTTAAAACAGAGTACGACGACTCTTTTGGCCTAACACTAGGATAAAAGCAATTTTGCCCACGGCGGGACACCTAGGCTAAACAGGGTTTGATCCATTAAAGGGGTAAGGCTATTGACTCGGCGGCCAAAAGGCTGGACCTAATCCTTCGGAAGGATAAAACTGTAAAAAAATGTGAAAATATGACAAATCATTATATGGAGGAATAATTAAGGTACAGAAATAAGAAAAGTAATAAAGGCAGAGGGTATAAAGAAACAAAGAAACATTTCTGAAAACATGAAGAATATGAAAATATGTAATGACACTTAGAATGAAGTGAGGGAGGAAAATAGTGTGGGGCTGTGGCCACCACAAGCACATCTCAACCTCGAGCATGCACATGAAATGCCAAAAGAAAGAAAAGTAATAAAAGGGTACATAAAATGACACGACAAACATCAAACATCAGGAGTTCCTTACGAAAAGGTTTTAATTTTTTAATATTTTAATTATAAAAAAAAGGTTTTAATTTTTTAATAAAAAATATTTAAGTTAAAATTATAAAAAAAAATTAAGTTTAAATTATAAAAAAAAGTTTTTGGGGGAAAAGTCTTTTCAGTTTTTTTTAGAACAAAAAAGGCTTTTCATCCCAAAAAAAGGCTTTTCAGTTTTTTGGGAAAAGACTTTTCAGTTTTTTGGGAAAAGGTTTTTGGGAACAAAAAGGTTTTTTTTTTCTCCGGAACAAAAAGACTTTTCAGTTTTTAAAAAAGGTCTTACTAAAAAAAGGTTTTAATAATAAATAAAAAAAAGGGTTTTGATTTAAAAAAAAAGATTTTGTTAAAAAAATGGTTTTGATATTAAAATCTAGGGACCTAAACACACATGGAGATTAACATGGCAAAATATGCACATAAACATGAAAAAACAAAAGGTTTAGTAATTTAACGGACCTAAACACATTAACATGGCAAAATATGCACATAAACATGAAAAGGCAAAAGGTTTAGTAATTTAACCTACGAAGCGGAGGTTTGCTTCGATAAACGTGAAAAAGGTTTGAATAAGGGAACACTGGAGAGCTTCAATCCTTCTGACGAGTTGTGGGAACGACCGCCTTTCTTCTCTGGGGATCTCCTTTGTTTCTCCCTTTCTCTCTTCTCTTTTCTGAAGAAAACCTTCTGACCCCTTTCAACAAGGCAACACATGTATATATAGGGAACAAATTAGGGTTAACACCAAATTGTCAATAATGTCCCTAAAGCCCATTTTAAAGCCCAAACTAAATAATTAGTTAAGAAAAAAATATAATTTAAATAATTTAAAATAATTAAAATAAACTTAAAATAAAAACTAATAATCCTATTGATTCCTAAAATCAAAAATATTATAAAAAGAACAAAATTTTTTCCAATATTTTTTATTTTATGATTTTTTGGATATTTTTATGAATAATTTAGAAAAAGGTGAAAAAAAATAATATTTTAAAAAATGATTTAATTAAAATACGAAAATAATAATTAAATAATAATAAAAAACTATTTTTGTTATTTTTTAATGAAAGATAGAAAAATTTAGAGTAAAAATAATAAAAAACAAAAAGTGACTAAGGTGAGATTCGAACTCTCAACCTCTCACACTCACAACTCCTTACACATGTCCTCTTGCCAATTGTGCCATTTTTACTTTTTAGAAAAAAAATACATGCCATATGATATTTACCTGCAAAAAGTCAAACGACTACACAAATTTGTTAGTAATTGATTAAATGCAATGAAATGCGACAACAAATCTTAGGGCAAAATTTGGGGTATTACAGTTGCCCCTATTTAAATAACTTCACCGGGTGATTTGAGCAACGGAGACTCGAGAAATCGTGGTGGAGGGATTTAAATACAGATAACCGAAAATTTTGCCTTTAGACGCAGTGCTATGCAATGATATGGACAAAACAAAACGAACTATAATGCTAAATATGATATGAATCTGATATGATGCGTATGATGAAAATGACAAATGCATGGATACAGACGAAACAACGTCACAGGGGACGACCCATCGAGGAATTGCACTAGGGAAGAAGACATGTCATATCTGGAAGAACGTCGGATAGACAAGACACAAAATTGTTGATAGGTGCCAAGTAAATTAGAAATTGTCCGCAAGGTAAGACGCGGGTAAAACACGAGCTCAGGAGAAAAACGCAAATGGGGATAAAACACCCATGATGCCAAGTAAATAAATTTTGCCCACAAGGTAAGACGCGAGTAAAACACGACCTCAGGGAAAAAGAAAAAGTAAATGGGGGTAAAACACCATGATGTTAGGTAAACCCAGGAATATCTGGTAAACGGGGAATAAGACACCCGGGATAAAGGTACATGGGGGATAAAACACCCAAGGATAGAAGGTAAGTGGGGAGTAAAGCACCCAAGACAGACATGTAAATGGGGAGTAAAGCACCCAGGATAGAAATGTAAATGGGGAGTAAAGCACCCAAGATAAAAATGTAAATGGGGAGTAAAGCACCCAAGATAAAAATGTAAATGGGGAGTAAAGCACCCAAGATAAAAATGTAAATGGGGAGTAAAGCACCCAAGATAGAAATGTAAATGGGGAGTAAAGCACCCAAGATAGAGAGGTAAATGGGGAATAAAGCACCCAAGATAGAAATGTAAATGGGGAGTAAAGCACCCAAGATAGAAATGTTAATGGGGAATAAAACACCCAAGATATGCACATGTATAGGAATTATGCTATGAGATATGATCAAATGCAAATGCAGACATCGACGACAAGACTCGACTCTTTCTGTGAGATGACAAAACTGGAGGACTGATTCCTCAACACGGAGATCCTGTCATTCTGTTAAACTGTATCAAGTTGATAGTCACTGTAGGAATGATGAATAACTGCTCGGGGATTATGCAAGTAAACTGCCCCAGGTCAAATGAATTGATAATTGCTTCAGCTGTCTGATTCGTGGAATCGACTGTTTTGCTGTATCCTCGGAGGGCTTGCCCCAGTCTGGGTCTTGAACAATTCTCTAGATAAACCAAATCTGAGAAGATATTGCCTTGAACAAATCTTGAACTAATTCTTTGACAAGATGTAAAAGGAACTTGCCCCCGATAAGATCACTTGACCAAGTTTCTCATTGTTTGAAAATTCCTTAGAGGAAAGCCAGTTTGCAAACAAAAATATTCCTACAAACATGGTAATGCAAAGTTCATGCGACTTTTGAAATCAAAATTATTTTTGAAAGATGGAAAATACATGAGTCGTTAGTCAGAACACAACGGTTCAAGACGCTCAAAGTTTAAAACAAAGGTGTACTGCCAAAATAAATGATTCACAAAGATCTTTTGGAGTCAGGTTACGCAACCTTGTTGTAGTATACTTTCAAAATAACCTTGCTTCAATTAGGTCTTTTGAGGGTTGTAATGTGGCCTGGTTCACGGTTTATGAAACAAAATATAAAGGCTCAAAATTTATTTGTACCCACCCAATGTACGTGATGATCTTCAGTCCTATGCTCAGTTAACTCATACTATGCATTCAGGTTCCCATAAGTTAGGGATTTCATTGATCGTAGCAATGATGACTCAGAAGTCAAAGGGACCTATGAAAAGGCAACCACTACTCCCCTATAACATTTGATTGTTTTGACATTGAGGATTTTCAAGATAAGGATTTAAAAATCTCTTTGTATTATCCCTAAATTTTGCCTAAAATGTTTATTTTAGAGTTTACAGTCAGTGGGATGCCCCAGTTTTGCCTAAGTCTCCTTCATAGGTTTTGACTTAGCGGGCTTCTTTTGCTTTTTTTATATTATTTTTTTGTGTGAAGGAAAGTGACTGTTTGATTTTAATGATTACGGTGAACCATCATCGACCTTTTGATTAGAAAACATCTTCGACACTTGTTTGACGTGTGCGAAAGAAAATTTGTTAATGAAAGGTGTATCGTATGAACACATAACCAAGTTAACTGAGAACTACCCATCCCAAGGTTAAAATTGTGGGTTTTTTTGTAACGAAAGAAACTCCAACTTCTAGGCTCGAAGGGGGTAACGAGGGATTAACTTCCTTATTTCTCCAGTGTTTGGGAATTGAAACAATGCCTTACATCGTCAACAAGGTTTGATTGAAATCATACTAACATCAATTATGGGTATAACGTTATCATCATCATCCCTCCGATCTTAGCATATCAAAATTTTGGACAAGAAGTAAATATTTGAAAAATAAAGCATAAAGATGCAAATAAATGGACGGAAATGAATTGAATCAAAAGTCGCAATGCTTATTTCATTAATGAAAGTACAAACATAATTGAAAGCAAACAACTTAAACAAAATAAGGAAAATGCAAACAACGAGAAAAAAAAGGCCCAATGACAAAGCTTCAATTCTGATGTGTTGGCAAGGGATCTGTCTGGACGCTCGGACGACTATCCGTAAAATCAAGTATTCCGGCTCTAATCAGTTCACGCACCCTAGCTTTCAATGCAAAACAATGCTCCAAGTCGTGGCCTAAGGCACCCTCATGAAAATCACACTTTAGATCAGCCCTAAATCCAACTGGAGGATTAAGAGGAGGTGGTAAAGCCTTTGTAGTGATCAACCCTTGTCGAACTAAGTCAGGATACAACTCTGTGTAAGTCATGGGAATAGGATCAAAGTGATCCTTGTTCCGTTTCTGGTCTGATATCTGTGTCGAGGAATCAGCTTGATGACTCAAAGGTACACTAGAAGACGATAGGACCAAGAAGGAGAAACTGGGGGATAAATGCAATGCAAAAATGTGATGCTAATGCCATGCAATGGTCTCAAGAATTTCAACGGTCGATTGCAAACATTCCCTTTTAGGAAAGCGAGAAAAGCTGTTAGACTTTAAAATGTAGGACTTCTTGAATTTGCAAAGGACTTTTGAATTCCTTGAAACTAGAAATGATATGATGCTTTATGGATGCAAAGCACAAACGCACATAAGCAAACAAAGGTCCTAATTTTAGAGGAACAATGAATGGAGTCAAGGTCTACCCTTCCCAAAGTGGTGTGTACTATAGGTTAATTGTACCTGCAGAATAAGGGTTCTAAAAAGTGCCCAAAGTCATCAGCCCATCTTTTGGATATTATCTTTTGGATATTATCAACATGATTAATGAATGTCCAAACAGAGTTCAAATCTTTGAAATCTGCCTGATGAACACAAGTTTGGTAGAATTATACACAAAGTAAGTTAGACTTGGCTTTTTAGCATCACACAACTATCAAGATTGTAAAGTTTTCTTCGAGAACGACCAAGGTTGCATACTCGTGCAAATAACTCTTCAAAACTTATTAGATCACTGGTGGTTCCCAATATACCAGAACACAAAGACTCATCAAGTCAACATAGCTGATGAAGGCCCAAGTAGACACAAAAGTTGTGAGATTCTCTTAGTGATAACAAGCTTGGTGGAAATGCATTGCATACAGAGCGAATACATTCGAGTACCTCCTCACAATTATGAATGTTGCAGGATATGTTCAGAAAATGACCAAGGACGCTATTTTGTGCGAGCAACTCTCTAGAATCAGGTAGACCGACGAGATATCCTACCAAACAAAATGAGGGATTATCAGTCGATCAATATGGTGCAAGATTTCCCAGGGAAGTACGCAATCCATGACGTCAAAAACATTGAAACGTCATTGGTCAAATTTCATAAATGCTTGTGTAGACTTAACTACTTAAGACCAAATTACCATGATTATTCAACTTGCAGAAAATGCTACAGATTCTGATATTGTTGCCTCCACATTTGAAATGAGATTCGAGGAATGTTAGACCGAAGGACCATTATAGTCTTCAATGAAAGATAATCTATTAACTACGAAATTGATGAAAATGTCTTCACCATGATTCCCTTGCTCAGTGAACCAAAGCGCTTGGAGGTCCCTTTTGATAGTGGAAAATTTCCTGATAGCTAGAACCAATAGAGATTTACTATGATAGCCGAAATATTTACATAACTTCATTGGTCATTTACATGCCAGCTCCAGTGCCATAAGAATTAGAGAAAGCCATTCCTTACAAATACAATGCCACCATGATAGAAGATGGGAAGGAAGTTCTGCTACCATCCATTGTCAACATCGCTGATATAAACCAAGTCATCTGAAGTGGTCGAATCTTCAATAGAGGAATAAAATAGCCCACAAAAGAAAAAGAACCTCAAATTGAAGTTCTTGATAAACAAATTGGCCAATCAAGTGGTACAGATAAGGTAAAAAACAATGATGAAATTTTAAAGCTAATCCAGAAGAGTGAATATAAATTGTGGATCAGTTACTGCATACTCCTCCCTGGATATTTGTATTATCCCTTCTACCGAGCTCAAAAGCTCACAGGAAAGCTCTACAAAAGGTTTTAGAACAAGCTTTTGTAGAACAAGACGTAACAATAAATCAATTTGATATCATTGTTTCCAACATCACTTCCTGTAACAGCTTAGGATTTAGTGATGAAGAGCTCCCAGAAGAGGGTAGAAATCATAACATGGCACTCAATATCATCACGGGACAGTGCTCTAGAAATCGTACTGGTAGACACTGGTTCATCCCTAAACATCATGCCGAAATTAACTCTTGTACGATTATCTTTTCAAGGCACTTTAATGAGAGGCAGCGGGATCATAGTCAAAGCTTTCGATAGATCTAGAAAGATAATTATCGGTGAAGTTGACTTCCCATAAACATTGGTCCCCACACTTTCCAAGTCACCTTCCAAGTAATGGATACCCGAGCAAAGTATAATTATTTGGTTGGTTTACTTTGGAACCATGAAGTAGGAGCAGTTACCTCAACACTTCACCAAAAACTGAAGTTTGTAAAGAACAACAAACTGGTCACAATATGTGGAGAACGAGCTTTAATTATAAGCAACCTATCATCATTCTCCTACTTAGAACCCGAAGAAGTTATTGGAACTCAATTCTAGGAATTTTCTATGAGTAACGAAAGCAATTGAGAAAAAGGAACATCTATTTCCTCATATCGAGACCCTGTTCAAATAGTGGAAAATGGTACCACTAAAGGAAGGGGACAAGTTATGTTTCCTACCGATAACAGAACAACAAAAAGGTCTTAGTTTTACACCAACATTTACCAAAATTACAAAGAAGGACAAGGCTTCTTGATCAATGGTTTTTATACGTTATTTTACCATTAGTTTTAGTTAATCGTCTTATATGTTTAGTTGCATTTTATTTCCTTTTATCACATTTTATGCGTTGGTTTGATATTTCCATTGTTTTTAGGTTTAGGTAAGCAATCAAGAAGAACCAGAGCAAAAACCAGGAAAAACAGCAGGAATTCAGAAGAGTTTTTGAAGGGAAACAGTGGCCTGACACGGCCCGTGTTAGGAGGATGCCAAGAGATGCAATTGTGTAGAAAAGTAGTCGGCTGACACGGGTTCCCATGTCACCTGACACGTCCCGTGTCAGCAAGTCTGGAGCAGACATTATTTTTATCAGGCAACTAGGGGGCCAACACGACCGCCCGTGTCAGCTGACATTGCTTGTGTTGGCTGAAGCACTTCATCTTCCAATTTTCTTGTTTTTGTGACCTGTGTGATCCCTAAGGGTATTTTGGGTATTCTCCTATGAATCTGTTGGACCTGGGACTATTTAAGATATATTTTGAGAAGGAAAAATGATACTTTTTGGGCGAGAGAAGAATTACACGATCAAGATTGGAGAGATCAAGGTGATTGGGGAACTAAAGGTTTTCATTAGCGGAAGCAATTGAAGATTAAAGAAACCTATTATCTTGTAATATCTAGTTTTTACTTTGTATTTTCTTTTAATAATACGAGTAGCTAAACCCCCCAATGCTAGGGGGTCTCCCTGATTTGAATCTGTAATGACTCTGATATTAGTATTGCAATAATAATTCCTTTATTTTCGTAACTGATTTGATCTCTAGCTATTCTTAATGTTTGCCCTGTGGGACCAACAGGGTTTGATTTTCAATTAACGATTAGGCTGGACCGCCATTGTTAATGCTTTGCTTTTGATCATTCTATAGTAGATATCACCTAGGACTAGGGATACCCTATAGGAACCAGAATATTCTTGATAATTGATTGCTAATTTCATTTATAATTCTCTATGGACATAGGAATTAGAGTGGATGATTAAATGTTTTCTCACTAAGGACTTAGGAGTAAACAATCTTAAGAATCGATAATTAGTTAGTTACAATAAGTTGTTGCAGTGTTAATTTAGATTTGTTACTGAGTCGGATCACACACTTCCCCTAGCATGTTACTCATATATGTTTAAAACACTTAGTCAGTTTGTCTCTTTTACTTGCAAATATTTTTATAGTTAAACCAAACAATCTCAAAACCTCAAGTGCTTTTGTTCAACTGAATTATTATAGAGCTTGTATTTCCTACGCAGTCCTCAAGATTGATATTTGGGGAATTTCCCTCATATTACTACATTGGAAAAATAGTACCCTTGATATTTTAACGATCAAGTCTTTGGTGCCGTTGCCGGGGACTGTTGATATATATGTTAATTGTAATTCAATTGAAATTTTGTTGCTCTGCGACCAAAATTTTATTTTCAGTTTTTTTATTATTATTGTTTGCTTTCTTTTACTACTAATCTGCGTCTAACATTCTTATGCAAGGAGAATCCTCAGCTAATTTTTCTTTTGACACAGAGATCGAAATAACTCTAGACGCGAGGCATAGACAAGCAAGACTGGCAGGTTCAAAAGCATAACCTTCAGCACCAGCACCAGAAGAAGAAAAAGTCTCTGTCTGTTCATTCAGAGTATTCTGACTCAGGTTCAGAATCAGATAGAAATACTGTGAATATGGATGGAGTTCCATCAGCAGAGAGACTACTTGGTAATTACTGTGGGGCTAATGCATCGGCTGGTAGGTTAACAATTGTAAACCAACCGGTGAATGTGGCAAATTTTTAGTTGCATCCGAGCACTATCAACCAACTTGAGAGAGGGGCACACTGATGAAGCAAAGAAATTAAGAATGTTTCTGTTCACTCTCTCTGAAGATGCTAAAGAGTTGTTTTACTCGTTACTCGCAGGAAGTATTGCTACTTGGGAAGAGATGGAGAAGGCCTTTCTTAATGAGTATTTTCCCG
Source organism: Lathyrus sativus (assembly GCA_963859935.3). Lineage (NCBI taxonomy): Eukaryota > Viridiplantae > Streptophyta > Magnoliopsida > Fabales > Fabaceae > Lathyrus > Lathyrus sativus. The sequence goes on from OZ012735.1 coordinate 690,329,586, forward strand.
CCTCTGAGTATATTCGTAAAAGATATGATATCATGAATTTTAAACAGAAGGAGGGAGAATCATCCGACAATGTGTATAAAAGGTTCAAATGGTTATTGGTTTCATGTCTTACTCATAACTTGGATCAAACTAAACAGATGTAAATGTTTGTGAATGGTCTCAAGATGAAGACTAAGCAACTAATTGATACAACAGTTGGTGGCTCATCAAACTTTACAACAACCACTGGTATTAAGAAGATCATTGAAGCCATTGCTGCAAATGAGCATTTAGAATTGTATGACCATAGTATGAGTAAACCGGAAGGAACGATTGATTTAAAGATGGCTACTCAAGTTGTGAAAATGGAAGATCAAATCAAAGCTGAAGTAGAAAGAAGGATCAAAGAAATGAATGTAAGTACTCAACCTATGGCTCAAGTTCAACCTATCCAAGCTGTGAGTTGTGACATTTGTAGTGGACCCTATTTTATTGCACATTGCGTTGCGACTGCTAAAAAAATTGAAGAGATAAAGTTTCTGAAGCAGAATAATTCTTATTCTCAGACTTATAATACAAGGTTTAAGAATCATCCTAACTTCTCATGAAAAGATCATAATCAACCTCAATATCAACAGCAGCAACAAGCTCCTCAGAAAGCAGAATGGGAAATAGCTATGGAAAAGATGGCAGCTCACAATATTCAATTCCAAGAAGAGACACAAAATAATCAGAGGAACACCACATCTGCTATAGAAAATCTTGAGGTTCAGATGGGACAAATAACCCAATAACTCTCCACGCATACTCAAGGAACCCTCCCGAGCGCGACAGTACCGAATCCAAAAAATCATGAGAATGTTAATGTCGTCACCACAGGAAGTCTGAGAGTCGTGGAAGAAAAGGAAGAAAAAGAAACACATGAGTATATAAGTTGAGCTTGAAGTGAGAGAAAACAAGAAAGAATCTGAAAGAGCCTTACCACCTGTGAAGCCAATTGAAGAGAAAAAGAAAGAGGAGGTTAAACCAAAAATCAAGCTACCATACCCTCAGAGAGTTACAAAGAAGGATCAGAAGGAGAAATACTTTGAAAAATTCAGCACGATGTTCAAAAAGTTAGAAATCAACATGCCTTTCTTTGAAGCACTTGAGCAAATGCCTTTGTACAAGTAATTCATGAAAGAGCTAATGGGAAAAAAGAGAACAATGGGTGAGGAGCAAAAAAATTCAATTGAGCAGTGTGGTAAAATATCACAAGGAAGGAGAATCCCCACAAAGCGGAAATACCTTGGACCTGTAGCAATTCCTTGTACTATAAAAGATAGAAGTTTCAATAAGGTCCTCATTGATTCAGGTGCTAGTGTGAGTCTCATGCCTTTATTTATTTTCAAAAAGCTGGCATTGGAAAAGTGAGCGATACGGGAACAAACTTGAAGTTTGTCGACCACACGGACCAAGAGGTCATATGGGCTAGCAGAGGATGTAATAGTGATGATTGATAACTTTACCTTCCCAGTTAATTTTGAGATTATGGATATTCCAAAAGGTGAAGAGACTCCCATCATACTTGGCCGACCATTCCTGCTCACTAGTCGGTGCAATGTTGATATTGAAACAGGTACTCTAACCTTGAAATCTTTTGATGAAGAAATAACTTTAAAAGTGGTAGACATCAAGAAGCGAGGTAAAGAGTAAGATATTTAACCTTCAGTTGGAATGACCAAAATAATGAAAAAAGGAAAAAGTTCAAACCATGTCTTAAAAAAGTCTCTGGTGTAATCTATTAGGTTGCAATATCTCAGTTGTCTAGGGCACATAGCGAGACTCCAAAATTCATTCGAGGAGTCTATAATAGAAAAGTTGGATGTGATTTAATACACAAAGTTTCTTTTATCTTTGAATCTGACCGGTCCTTTGTTGCGGAAATATCAAACAACAAAGTGTGGAATCTAAGATACCCCCCATAACAATGGGGAGTGACCCGTCGAGCCATGCGACATTAAATGAAGTGTTGCATGGGAGGCAACCCACATTTTTAATAATTGAGCATTTTCTTTTTGTTGCTATTTTGTTTTGTTTGCAAGTAATAAAAGAGACCTTACAAGTCCAAGCTAGGATGTAGCAAATGGGTGTTGCATCACCCCTCCGACTCCTCAGTAAGGATCTCTGTAAGTTGTGTCTATTCCTCTCTTGTTCTAAAACATTAAGGCCAATGTTTAGTTGAAGTTTGGGGGGAGGATTTACTATTTTGAGTTCTTGTTTTAAGTACTTTTTAATTGTGTTTGTGTGCTTTTGTTTAAAAATCGCTTTGAACTCTCCCCGAATGAGGACCGTAAATTTTTTCTTGTGAATACTGTGATGTGTGAGGTAGTCAGGAAAGTATATAGAGTTTGATGGAAGAAAAGTTGAAACTAGGGAATTTGGGAAAGTTTGGAGATTGAGGTATAACCCGAACATCCTAGATTCATTGGAGTAAGAAAACGAGTCCAACGTGTAGATTTGTGCCATAGTACTTGGATCTGAGAAGTATTCCCTGATTAGCTCATAGTGATAGTCCGACGTGATTAAAAAGAATTGCATGTATAAAGTTGATTGAGAGAATGACTTATGGCACACAAAAATGATGAATAATGACGGTAAAGACAGTTGGTCCTTCTAAGTTGGGAAACCCTCACCCGGTTACTTAGCCTAATGGCGATTGAATCTCTATAGTCGTCTCTAAGTAGACTAATAAACACCAATGCGCGAGAAAAAATACAGGTGCCTCGAAAAAATCTCGATCAAATTTTGTACATGTGAGGGAAAGTGATCAAAAGTGCCTTAATTTGATTATCCAAATGAAAGGGGTAGAAAATAGAAGAAAGGGATTAAGCCCAAAGCATAGTTAGAGAGGTGACTGAAAGGGGGATTTATGTCAGTGATTTTACCACGGTATGTGTTTGTGTAATACCTTCGTTAACGGACAATTACCAAGAGAACTAGTTTTGACCGATCAGAACAAAGGCTCACGTATGAGTATCGACACAACTTACCTTCACAGGTCTTTTATTTGATATATACCATTAGATATGAAAAGTGTTTATCCATGCTTGTTGCTTGAGGTCAAGCAACAGTTTAAGTTTTAGGGAGTTTGATCGGTGGTTTTTATACGTTATTTTACCATTAGTTTTAGTTAATCGTCTTATATGTTTAATTGCATTTTATTTCCTTTTATCGCACTTTATGCATTGGTTTGGTATTTCCATTGTTTTTAGGTTCAGGTAAGCAATCAAGAAGAACCAGAGCAAAAACTAGGAAAAACAGCAGGAATTCAGAAGAGTTTTTGAAGGGAAATAGCAGCCTAACATGGCCCGTGTCAAAAGGATGCCAAGAGATGAAATTGTGTAGAAAAGTAGTGGGCTGACATGGGTGCCCGTGTCACCTGACTTGGCCCGTGTCAGTAAGTCTGGAGCAGGCATTGTTTTTATCAGGCAACTAGGGGGCCAACACGGCCGCCCGTGTCAGCTGACATGACCCGTGTTGGCTGAAGCGCTTCATCTTCCAATTTTATTGTTGTTATGACCTATGTTATCCCTAAGGGTATTTTAGGTATTTTCCTATGAATGTGTTGGACCTAGGAGTATTTAAGACGTATTTTGAAAAGGAAAAAAGGGACTTTTTGGGCGAAAGAAGAATTACACGATCAAGATTGGAGAGATCAAGGTGATTGGAGAACTGAAGGTTTTCATGAGCGGAAGCAATTGAAGATGAAAGAAACCTATTATCTTGTAATGTCTAGTTTTTACTTTGTATTTTCTTTGAATAATATGATTAGCTAAACCCCCCCAATGCTAGGGGTGTCCCTGATTTGAATCTGTAATGACTCTAATATTAGTATTGCACTAATAATTCCTTTATTTTCATAATGGATTTGATCTCTAGCTATTCTTAATGCTTTCCCTGTCGGACTAACATGGTTTGATTTTTGATTAACAATTAGGCTAGACCGTCGTTGTTAATGCTTTGCTTTTGATCATTCTGTAGTAGATATCACCTAGAACTAGGGATACCCTATAGGAAGCAGAATATTCTTGATAATTGATTGCTTAATTTCATTTATAATTCTCTATGGACATAGGAATTAGGGTTGATGATTAAAGGTTTTCTCACTAAGGAATTAGGAGTAAACAATCTTAAGAATCGGTAATTAGTTAGTTACAATAAGTTGTTGCAGTGTTAATTTAAATTTGTTACTGAGTTGGATCACACATTTCCCCTATCATGTTACTCATATCTGTTTAAACCACCTAGTCAATTTCTCTCGTTTACTTGCAAATATATTTATAATTAAACCAAACAATCTCAAAACCCCAAGTAATTTTGTTCAACTGAATTATTATAAAGCTTGTATTTCCTACGCAGTCCTCGAGATCGATATTCGGAGAATTTCCCTCGTATTACTACATTGGCAAAATAGTACACTTGCTATTTTAACGATCACCACTCAACCTATTCCAAATTTCTTCCATAGTGGGGGTTTCCTTCATCCTACTTCCTAAGAGGTCCACACTGTCGAGGGAGATGACTTCAAAGATAATTCTTCCGATCCAGATGAAGAATGGAAATCATATTTCAATAATGAAGGTCATATATCACAAGAAGAGACATACACACCATTTTTTTATCCACAACAAAATGCCAGATATATACCAAAATCAAATGTTGAGATGATCTATGGAGATTACGATACTGAAGGATTTTGTGCTCCTCCCAATTTATTAGAAATTGATACTCTGATGAAAGATGATTTTGGCTACAGCTTGGATGATCCTGTGGATGATTTACCTATTTGGGAGCCTTACATGGAAGATCCAGGATATCAAAGCCAGTCCGAGAATGCATATTTTCCAGATAACCCTGAAAAAGATTCATCTGTTCCTTCAGAAGCATGGATGCCTTACTTAGAAAATCCTGAACATGCCAAACATCGTCTTAACGAAGTCATGAGAATTGCTGGACAAGAACTTATCAACTTTGCACTACCTGAAGTCAATGTCATCAAGGAAGACAACCCCTCAGAAACTTGGGATACCTTGGGACAACCAAGCGGAAAGTTTGATTTTCTAGTGAAATATACCGCTCCTGAAAGCTCTCATGTCATGTTTGAAGACATCCTACCAACTGGATAGGGAGATCCTCCCGATCAAGAATATACATGTGAAAAGACAATAAAAAATTTCTCTACTAATGACTCTGCATGGGAAGAAGACTCTAGTAATCCAACACCGCCAGAAGTCAATATTATTACTAAAGACAATCCTGGAACAAAAGTGCCAGACTTTGTAATTCACAAAGGAGTTCATCACAAATTGATAGTTGTTGATGTCCCGAATGTTGTTCACATCTCAAAGTAATTGCCTCGTCTTTATTTTAACCTCTCACCTTGCCCAGGTGAAAGGATGTTTTATAGGGCATGGTCTCCTATAAATATTTCCTCTCTGCCTTGCCTAAGGCAGATGAGTTTTGTTTTATAGGGCTTGTGTTTCAAGAATCAACAAATCATAAATAAAGACGACATTCTGAATTCCCGCGTTTATTGTTGTTTTTGCTTTTTGCTTTTTCAGAAAATGGTAATCCTAAAACAAAAAAAAAATAACAAACATTTTCAAAGTACATTGCACACCACTTTTTGCATTTTTCTATCTTTTCTAAAAAGAATCATTAATCACAATATGCAGATTAATTATTGAAAACCCCATTGAAATATATGATCCAATGCCTTCTCCCAACTTTGAGTTCTCGATATTCAAAGCCGAAGAAGAAGAGGACAAAGAAATTCCATATGAGATCTCTCGAATACTCAAACAGGAGAAAGAGTCCATTCAACCCCACAAAGAACCATTAGAAATGATCAATTTGGGTTTAGAAGAAGAAATAAAAGAAGTTAAGATTGGATCTCTGCTCAGTCCAACTGTCATAAAGAATCTGGTATAACTTCTCAAAGAATTTCCAGATGTGTTTGCTTGGTCCTACCAAGATATGCCAGGGTTGGATACCAACATTGTGGAACATCATTTTCCGTTAAAACCAGAATGTATGCAAATCAAACAAAAGTTGAGAAGAACTCATCCAGATATGGACATCAAGATCAAAGAAGAAGTCAAAAAGGAGATCGGTGCAGGTTTCCTTGCCACGTCAGAATATCCTTAATGGTTAGCCAACATATTACCTGTTCCCAAGAAGGATGGAAAAGTCAGAATGTGTGTGGACTACACGAATCTAAACAAAGCCAGTCCAAAGGATGACTTTCCCTTACCACATATTGATATGTTAATTGATAGCACTGTAAAGTTTAAAGTCTTTTCTTTCATGGATGGATTCTCAGGTTATAATCAAATCAAAATAGTACCAGAAGATATGGAGAAAAATTCATTCATTAAACCCTGGGGAACCTTTTGCTACAAAGTGATGCCGTTTGGATTAAAGAATGCAGGTGCGACTTATCAAAGGGAAATAACAAATCTATTTCATGACATGATATACAAATAAATTGAAGTGTATGTGGACAACATGATTGTTAAGTCTGAAACAGAAGAAGAACATGTGAAAGATTTGTCAAAACTATTCGAGCGTCTGAGAAAATACAAACTTTGCTTGAATCCCAACAAATGTACATTTAGTGTTCGCTCAGGAAAGCTTTTAGGATTCATCGTCATCCAAAAAGGAATTAAAGTTGATCCCGACAAAATCAAGGGCATTCAGAAATGCCTTCATCCAAAACAGAAAAATAAGTAAGAGGATTTTTGGGACGCCTAAATTACATCTCAAGATTCATATTTCTCATGAAAGCGACATGCACGCTAATTTTCAAGTTCCTCTGAAAGGATCAATGATGTGTATGGACAAAAGACTGCCAAAAAGCTTTTGAAAGTATCAAAGAACATATGTTGAATCCACCAATTTTATCTCCTTTGGTGGAAGGAAGACCCCTGATCATCTACTTAACAATCCTAGAAGATTCCATGGGATGTGTGATGGGTCAACAAAGTGAAACAAGAAGAAAAGAGTATTCCATTTACGACCTGAGTAAGAAATTCACGAGCTGCGAGACTCGATACTCTATGCTCGAGAAAACTTGGTGCGCTTTAGCTTAGACTGCTAAATGTATTCGCCAATATTTGATTTGTCATACCACTTGGTTAATCTCCGAAATGGACTTGATCAAGTATGTCTTCAAGAAGCTTGCTTTAACTGGAATAATTGCTCGTTGGCAGATGTTGTTATAAGAATAATACATCGAGTGACATGCTCAGAAAGTCGTCAAAGTAAGTATTCTAGCCGATCATGTGACTCACCAACCAATTGATGATGGCGAATCAATTCGATTTGACTTCCCAGACAAGGATGTGATGTACCTATAAATGAAAGACTGCGATAAACCGCTACCAGATAAAGGACCAGAGCCAGGATCCCGGTGGGCATTAATATTTGACGCAACCGTCAACGCTTACAGAAACAGATTTGGGGCAATCATTATTATGCCTCATGGTACCCACATTCCTTTCACAACCAGATTGAGATTTAAATGTACAGACAACAAGGCTGAGTATGAAGCTTGCATCATGGGTCTCAAAGAAGTCATTAACTTAAGAATAAAGAATTTGGACGTGTATGAAGACTCTGCTTTGGTTATAAACCATATCAAAGGAGAATGAGACACACGCCAGACTGGATTAATCCCTTACAAAGACTATATAAGAAGGTTGTTACCTTTCTTCAACAAAATTGGTTTTCATCACATTCCTCATGAAGAAAATAACATGGTTGACACACTGGCTACTCTATTCTCCATGATTATTATGAATCGATGGAACGACATACCCAAGATTGACATAATACGCCTTGACAGGCCCGCTTAAATATTTGCAGTTGAGGCAGTCATTGACGCGAAGCCTTGGTATCACGACATCAAGCTTTTCCTTCAAAGACAAGAATACCCATTTGAGACATCAAGAAAAGATAGGAAGACTCTCAAAAGACTGGCTAGTAACTTCTTCCTGAATAATGATGTACTCTACAAAAGAAACTTCGACATGGTTTTGCTCAGATGCATGGATACACGAAGCAAATATGTTAATGAAAGATATTCACAAAAGATCCTTTGGCACTCATGCCAATGGACATACAATGTCAAGAAAAATTCTAAACGCAGGATACTGTTGGATGACAATGGAATTTGATTGCTACAAATACATGAGGAAGTGTAGAAAATGTCATATTTACGTTGACAAAATTCATGTGTCTCCTGTAACACCCTTATAAAACCCGCAGAATAAATATAAATAATCAGAGTAAGTATCATGCATCTTACAAAAGGGTGTCACATATATTCTTAAAATATCACATACACCTGTCATGCTCATTAACACTTAAAGTAAATTCATACTTTTCATAAACTTTTATCTTAGCATGTAGCAGCAGATTTAATTTAATCATAATAGACAAAATGAAAGTCTCATGCCCATCTCATTCAGAATCAATACTTAGGCATAAAATCCAATACTTCATATAATTCAAAATAACAATAACAGAATGAAGTAGAGTACATAAAGTATCTCTCAAAACATGAAATAAAAATATTCCCCAGTGTAACATAATCAGAGTATGACTCGACCCAAAATAAATAAAGACACAAATCAAGCTACTCTAATGGCTACCTCGCGCTAGAAGCAAATCTACTCCTCGGTACCTGAGCGATGTCGTAAAAAACATCATTCCAACAGAAGGGTGAGAATTCACATAATTATTGAAATCATAAGATAATAATTAATTTAAGGCATACACGTAAAATTACAATTATTCTCGCACTTCAAAGTTTCACCAACAAAGTATCACTCAAGTAACTATACAATTCTCAAGTATATACACACAGTCCACAATTTCACCAAATCAACAATTCACATAGATACACATAATCTCATATTACAAGAATATACACAATGAGACTCAATACAAAACTCAATGCAACTCATGCCATGTGGTACCAACACTTGTTATTATTTTTCAGTTTTTACATTAAACCGGGTCCGCTCCCTAGACCAATAACACACAAAAACCTGTTCCCTAAGCTTTCAAATCCCGCTCTAAGTTTGGGACAAGTCACTAACTCCCATGGAACTATCAAGCATTGCCTCTTGACACAAACGATGCGTGTGCAAGTTCAACAATCATATGCAATTAAGACCATACACAAATCTTAATGTCCAAGCATATCTTCAATAATTCATCACACTTGAATTACCGCACATTTGCACATACACAAGTATCAACATAATCCAATCTCAATTCACCAAAGCACATATCACCAATTAAATATAAAACAATTAATCATCATTAATAATCAAAAATTGATATTCAATATTCAATAAATAATTCAATATTTAATAAATAAGTCAATATTTAATAAATAAGTCAGTATTTAATAAATAATTCAATATATAATAAATAATTCAATATTTTAATAAATAATCAGCATTTAAGTAAATAATTAATATTTGAATAAGTAATTAATATTAATAAGGTTCCCTTTCTCTAATAAAATTTCATTTCTACTAATTGTCCAGCTACAATACTACGGTAAATTAAAAGGTTCACATTACATTACTATTATTTCAGAACGCTACAGGACAATAATGAATAGAAAAAAATTACATTGCCTATTCCATTATTTTCAGTTCCTATCTCTCTACCATAAATTTACAAACCTACAAATTTAAAACTACACATCCTATAATTTTTAATTAGCGAACAACAAGATACATAAGTCTCTTCAAAATTATTAAGGACAGAAATTTGCCAACATCAAACTGATACCTCATTTGAGTGTGATACTTTCCACCTATTATAAATCTCATTCTAGTCATATTCTTCAGAATGAATAAGTGTCACCATGAATCTCGCAAACCACTATAGACCTATGGGCAGCTACAAACTTGTGATATCTGAAATCGTTTAGGATAGAACCAGGTAAATACTCTGTTTACAACTACACATAGGACTATGGGCGTGTTTATCATTTCATTTTCCATATAAAAAGGTGGTGATGTAAGATAGGATATGGGAATTAGAAGGATCATTTTTCCATTTGCTAGAGGTATGACGCTACAGTAAGCTAATGAAAGGGAAGTGCCGCAATTTCTTTTCCTATGTTTTCACTACAGTAACATTAGAAAGAAAATGATCACATTTATTACACTTGAATATGCGCTACATGGTATGAAGAATTAAATGAGTCCTAATCACTTTCTAATATTGGCTTGCGCTACAGTTAATGGGAAAGTAGAAAAAGAATTCACAATTTTAATTTCTTACTCTACTGTTTCAATATATATATATATATATATATATATATATATATATATATATATATATATATATATATATATATATATATATATATATATATATATATATATATATATATATATATATATATATATATATATATATATATATATATATATATATATATATATATATATATATATATATATATATATATATATATATATATATATATATATATATATATATATATATATATATATATATATATATGTATTTCAATTCCAAGGGATACTCTTAATATTCAATGGGTCTCTATACTATACCAAATATCAATTCTAAAACATAATAAAATTATTCCATTTCAAAGTTTAATATTAAATCTAACAATTTCCAATTTCATATGAAATTTGGGATTTATCTTAAACATATTTCTACCCACCAATCATTATCAAATAATCCCAATAATGAATGAAAACCCACCCTTACATTGGTTTGATGATTCTCGAGCTTTATCTCCTCTTGGTTCTCCTCTTTTCTATTCTTCTTCCTTTCCAACTTTTCTCTCTTTCTACTCTCCTTCTACTCTTCTTAAACCCTAACAATTATCTTTAAACAATTGGGTTTAACTCAACCCATTCTCACTTACTATTCACACATCTAATTAAACCAAACTAAATAATTAAATAAATTAATTCATATAAATTAAACAAACTAATTAATTTATGTAAATCTAATAATTCATATAAATTCAATAAATCAAATTATCCATTTAAATCAATTAATTCAAATAAATCATATAAATCACATAATTAATTAATTCAAATAAATCATATAAATCACATAAATTAATTAATTCAAATAAATCACATAATTCGATTAAATCAAATAGACACAAAATCACACAATTAATCAATTAGTTTAATTAAATAAATAATTACTAAAATTGGGTGTTACAACCCTCCCCCACTTAAAAGATTTTCGCCATTGAAAATTACCTCAAACGAATAACTCAGGATAAGACTCCCTCATTTGACTCTCGAGCTCCCAAGTCACGTTTCCACAAGCCGGTCCTCCCAAGCGATCTTCAACAAAGCAATCTCTTTACCTTGAAGTTGCTTCAACTCTCGATCTTCTATACGCATAGGTGATGTCTTCACAGTCAGATTATCTCTCACCTGCACATCATCTACTTGGACTACATGAGACGAATCCGCAATGTATTTCCTCAACTGAGATACATGGAACATGCCATGGAGATTAGAAAGCGACAAAGACAAAGCAACCCGATAGACTACCTCTCATATCCTCTGCAAAATCTGATAAATACCAATAAAATACGGTGTCAACTTACCCGACTTCAACGCTCTACCAATACCAGTTATCAGAGTAACTCCAAGAAATACATGATCTCCCTCTTGAAACTCAAGTGCTTTCCTTCTCTTGTCATGATAACTCTTCTGAGGACTCTAAGAAATCTTCATCTTTTCCTGAATCATCTTAATCTTATCAGTAGTCTGCTTGACTATCTCGGGTCCAACCACGAAACTCTCTTCCGACTCATACCAACAAAATGGCATCCTACACCTTCTATCATACAATGCCTCAAACGATACCATTCTGATACTCGAATGAAAACTATTGTTGTAAGCGAACTCAATCAAAGGCAAGTAGTTATCCCAAGCTGTTCCCTTTTCCAACACACAAGCTCTCAAAATATCCTTAATTGGCTGAATCGTCCTCTCAGTCTGACCATCTGTCCGCGGATGATAAGCAGAACTCAAATGTAACTTTGTACCCAAAGCACTTTACAAACTCTCCCAAAATCTAGAAGTAAACCTCCAATATCTATCTGACACATTGCTAGACGGAATACCATGCAAACTGACAATCTTCTCAATGTACAGCTTCACTAACCTCTCTAACGGGTAATCCATTCGCATTGAAATAAAGTGAGCAGATTTCATCAATCTATCCATAATAACCCAAATAGCTTCATAATTACTCGGTGTTCTAGGTAGACCAGACACAAAATCCATTGATATACTATCCCATTTCCACTCAGGAATATATAATGGTTGCACAAACCCGACGATTTCTGATGCTCAATCTTCGGCTTTTGACCCGACGGTTTTTGATGCTCAATCTTTGACTTCTGATAAGTCAAACAAGAATATACAAACTATCCTTCTTCATACAAGGCCACCAAAATACTTTCCTCAAATCTTGATACATCTTAGTAGCACCGGGATGAATACTCAATCCACTACGATGCCCTTCCTCAAGAATAATCTTTTTCAGTTCAACAATATCCGGAACACAAACTCTATCACAACATCTCATAATACCATTCCCATCAATCCGAAAATCACCACCTTGACCTTGATTGATCAAATTCGACCGATCAACCAAACTCAAATCAGATTTCTGACCTTCTCTTATCTCATCAAGAATACCACTAGTAAGCTTCAACATATCAAGCTTAACTCCATAAGAAGTCTCTTCACAAACCAAACTCACATCTCGGCTCAATCATTTCCAACTCTTTTATCATCATCAACGACATATGCAAAGATTTTCTACTTAATGTATCAGCTACCACGTTTGCTTTACCCGGATGGTAATTCAAACCAAAATCATAATCTTTCAGAAGTTCCAACCATCTCCTCTGCCTCGCATTCAACTATTTCTGATCAAAGAGATACTTAAAACTCTTATGATCACTAAACACCTCAAATCTCGAACCAAATAAATAATGCCTCCAAAGCTTCAACACAAACGTAACAACGACCAACTCTAAGTCATGTGTTGAATAATTCCTCTCATGCACTTTAAGTTGCCTTGAAGCATAAGCTACAACTTGCTGATGTTGCATTAACACACCTCCCAAACCCATCAACAAAGCATCACAATACACAACAAACGGTTCTAACGGATTTAACAAAATCAAAATATGAGCTGATGCCAATCTTCTCTTAAGCTCTTGAAAATTTTCTTCACACTTTGTATCCCAAACAAAAGCTTGACCTTTCCTAGTCAACTGTGTCAAAGACAAAGGTAACTTGACAAATCTTTCAATGAATTTTCGATAATAACCTGTCAAACCAAGAAAACTTCTAATCTCAAAAATTGATTTAGGAGCTTCCCATTGCGATACAATTTCAACCTTCGACGGATCAATTGCAATGTCTCTACTCAAAATCACATGGCCAAGGAAACTCACTTCCTTCAACCAAAACTCGCACTTATAAAGTTTAGCGTATAATTTTTTCTCTTTCAACACAGATAACACAATCCTCAGATGCTCAACATGATCCTCTTCACTCTTCGGATAGATCAAAATATCATTAATGAACACAATCACAAACTTGTCCAAATAAGGATGAAAGATCCTATTCATGTACTCCATAAATACACCTGGTGCATTAGTCACACCAAATGGCATCACAGAATACTCATAATGTTCATACCTTGTTCTAAAAGTAGTCTTCTGAATATCTTCAGTCTTCACACGAATCTGATGATACTCATATCTCAAATCTATTTTACTAAACACACTTGCACCAACCAACTGATCCATCAAATTATCAATCCTCGGAAGTGGATACTTATTCTTGATAGCCACCTTATTCAATTGTCTATAATCCCTACAAAGTCTCATAGAACCTTCTTTCTTCTTAACCAACAAAACTGGTGCACCCCACGGTGACACACTCGGACGAATAAACCTCTTCTGAAGCAAATCTTCAAGTTGACTTTTCATCTCTTTCAATTCTGATGTGAACTTATAATATAGAGCCATCGATATCGTACTAGTTCCAAGAACTAAGTTTATCGAAAACTCCACTTCATGTTTCGGTGGTAAATCACTTATCTCATCAGGAAAAACTTCCAGAAAATCAAAAACAATTGGCAAAGCACTAATAAGTGCTAAAATGTACTAATTTTGAGTGTAAATAATTGGCACTTATTGGCTTGATTCAACCAATAAACCTCAACTTTTGTGCATATGTTGTATAGTTTAAATTATAGTGTATATATTGTGTGTCGCGTAAATTTCATTGAGTTTAATTGATTTTTTCTCATTTTTTTAGGTAAATAAGCAATGATATTTTGTCATTATCTTATAAAGTATTGAATAAGCTTTCTAACGCTTCCGACCGCGCGTAAAACGGAGTTACGGTTCAAGAGTTATGGTCAAAACAATAAATGGTTTGCTGTTATGTTCGCTAGGCTGTTCGCTAGACCACTCGCTAAGCGAGTACTGGGACCCATTTTTGTCTATTTAAGTGATTTTTCAGAATTTTTTAGGGTATGTTGTTTGGGAACGTTTTACCCAAACTTCATCCAACACATTCTTGAGTAGATTTAGCTTAGAAACAACATTGGAGGGTGCATCTTGACGATCCGGAGTCGAATCCACTTCAATCGGAGTTGACAGACCGTGAGATTTGTGTTCTTCTTCCTTCCTCTCTATGTATTTTTCATTTGTTGGGGTCTTGTATGTAAGTTTATCTTGATTGTATGTATATTTATGGATCTTTGTATAAAATCTCTTTTACAACTCTTTATCGATGCTTATCTTGATTTTTTACTTAATGGGTTTGGATTGCTATAGACATATACGGTTCGAACTCGATCTAAGATGAACATCTATTAGATTCTAAATACTAGAGATAGATTTAGGACTAATATTCAAGTGGGTATCAATTCTTAATGCTTCGTGTTGTCGAGTTGTGTGAGAGATCAACAATGAGATGGTACGGTTGATCTCTCGACTTTGCGTTAGAGATAAACTCTGTTGTGAGTGATACGTGATGATATTGACGAGCGAATTAGGTTACGTGCATTTGATCCATATATTTTTTAGTACATAATGGGTAGAACGAAATACAACTCCTAACGAGTTTTCTCATTTCTTAAGAATGTACTTATTTTCTTGTTTTATATTTTTCCTTTTGAATTTTTATCCCAAACCATTCAAACCCAAGCTTAGAGACGTAGAGATTATCGAACAACATTCTTTCCCTCACACTGATCCCTGTGGAGACGATAAATCTCGGAGGAAATTCTTCCAAAAATAATATTTTTGCTTGCTGCTTTACAACTTCAACAAAATGGCACTGTTGTCGGGGATTGGTTTTGATATTGAGTCGCATTGCGATAGCTTCTATATTTCTAAGCTTTGCACATAATTGTATATATGCTTGTTTTTCTTTTGTATTCGATTATGTTTGTTCAATTGTTGTATATATTTTGTTCCTGTAACGTTTGTTCAAGTGTTTGGTTATGACACTTTCTTCAGGTTGACGCTTTGACAAAACATCGACGTATATATGAGGAAGTTACTAGAAAAGAACACTAAAGGTGTCGAGCTAACGACATGAAACAAGCGCTTGTTGGGAGGCAACCCAACGGTTTTTGAGTTTGTATAGCTTTATGTTTATTTAGTTTAATTCAATTTTGTTAGGTTGTTAGAATAATGTTTGTGTTTGCTCTCAAGTTTGTTTTTGATTAGCTTGAGGATGCATTTTATAATTTTCCAAGTTTGATCATTTCAACTTGCGAATGTATGGTTTTGATATTGTTTGAAGTTGGTACTTTGCAAGGTACTCGTTTATCGCTTTCTAGAACATAGCATGATTATGAGACTTTTCATTTGTATAATTTTTATGTCATTCATTCTTTTGCCATACTTGTTCAGTTTTGAATCACTTTAGAACTAAACCTTTTTGTGAGGAGCTTCCCATTGTTTACTATATGCAGGAGACCAACATTCTTGTTTAACTCGGTTTTATTATATTTAATCTTGTATTTGTGTTGATTTGTATGATAGCACTAAAATGATCAAGGCATTTTGTTTGATTTTGAGCATAACCACTTGACCAAATAGTCAATCTACCTTGTGAGTGAGTGAAAATTTGCTTACCCCCTTTGAGCCTTTGTTAGAATCCATATTGGTGTTAAGTTCATTTTTGTATGGATTCTAATACTTTTTCTTGAACTATAACCATGACTTGTTATTTGAGTTTTTATCCTTACCTAATAAGTTTGGGAGCATTCATGTCACTATGTATGGTTGTATTCAAGTTAGGGAGAAGAGGTTGGTTGCTAAGAGGTTGAGAAAAAAAAAAGTTTGAAAAAAGAAAAGAAAAAATGAAAAAGAAAAAAAAAAGAAGGAAAAGAATTGAAAAAAAAAACAAAAAAAAGAATAATGTTATGCGAATAAGTTGCGTGGAATGGTGTAACAATTTGGAAAGGAGAAAAAGGTGATTGAAATTTGTGAGTGCTTGAGATTGTGAGAAATGATCACTCTCATTTGATTAGGCAAGTTTTTGTTCTTTTACCTTGAGAAAAACAATTTTTTGTTACCCAAGCCACATTACAACCCTTAAAGCCCTTGTGATTTTTGCTTTTATACTGTTTAATATGAGTTTTTTCTTGATGAATGCATAATTTAACTTGTTGTTGACTTGATTGTTGGGTGAGAGTTAAGTTCCTCGTATTTTTTTTATTCATCTACCGATGAAGTGTGTGCTAGGTGTGATTCATTTTTGAACTTTGTATTGTCTTAGAATTTTTGACACGTGTTTTGTATTTAGGAGTTGTTTCGTTTTCATGTTATCGTTATAGTTTAGTGGTATGTTTCGCTTTGCATGTACGTTTTTATGTTGAACCATACATTTGTTTTTGTTTTTCAAAACTTGTTGAATCGTGATTGCTTGCTTATTACTTTTGTTTCCTTGAGTTGATCGATTCTTGTTTGAGGACAAACAAGTTTAAGTTGGGGAGAGTTGATAAGTGCTAAAATGTATTGATTTTGAGTGTAAATAATTGGCACTTATTGGCTTGATTCAACCAATAAACCTCAACTTTTGTGCATATGTTGTATAATTTAAATTATAGTGTATATATTATGTGTCGCGTAAATTTCATTGAGTTTAATTGATTTTTTCTCATTTTTTAGGTAAATAAGCAATGATATTTTGTCATTATCTTATAGAGCATTGGATAAGCTTTCCAACGCTTCTGACCGCGCGTAAAACGGAGTTACGATTCAAGAGTTATGGTCGAAACAAGAAATGGTTTGCTGTCATGTTCGCTAAGCGAACAGCAGTTCGCTAGGCCACTCGCTAAGCGAGTACTGGGACTCATTTTTGTCTATTTAAGTTATTTTTCAGCATTTTTTAGGGTATGTTGTTTGAGAACTTTTTACCCCAACTTCATCAAACACATTCTTGAGTAGATTTAGCTTAGAAACAACATTGGAGGGTGCATCTTGACGATCCGGAGTCGAATCCACTATCGGAGTTGACAAACCGTGAGATTTGTGTTCTTCTTCCTTCTTCTCTATGTATTTTTTATTTGTTGGGGTTTTGTATGTAAGTTTATCTTGATTGTATGTATATTTATGGATCTTTGTATAAAATCTCTTTTACAACTCTTTATCGATGGTTATCTTGATTTTTTGCTTAATGGGTTTGGATTGCTATAGATATATACTGTTCGAACTTGATCTAAGATGAAAATCTATTAGATTCTAAATGCTAGAGATAGATTTAGGACTAATATTCACGTGGGTATCGATTCTTAATGCTCCGTGTTGTCGATTTGTGTGAGAGATCAACAATGAGACGATACGGTTGATCTCTCGACTTTGCGATTAAAGATAACCTCTGTTGTGAGCGATATGTGATGATATTGACGAGCAAATTAGGTTGCGTGCATTTGATCCATATATTTTTTAGTACATAATGGGTAGAACGAAATACAACTCATGACGAGTTTTCTCATTTCTAAAGAATGTACTTATTTTCTTGTTTTATATTTTTCCTTTTGAATTTTTATCCCAAACCATTCAAACCCAAGCTTAGAGATGTAGAGATTATCGAACGATATTCTTTCCCTCACACTAATCCCTGTGGAGACGATAAATCCCGGAGGAAATTCTTCCGAAAATAATATTTTTGCTTGCTGCTTTACAGCTTCAACAAAATGGCGCCGTTGTCGGGGATTGGTTTTGATATTGAGTCGCATTGCGAAAGTTTCTATA
Source organism: Lathyrus sativus (assembly GCA_963859935.3). Lineage (NCBI taxonomy): Eukaryota > Viridiplantae > Streptophyta > Magnoliopsida > Fabales > Fabaceae > Lathyrus > Lathyrus sativus. The sequence goes on from OZ012735.1 coordinate 690,347,941, forward strand.
TTTCTAAGCTTTGCACATAATTGTATATATGCTTGTTTTTCTTTTGTCTTCGATTATGTTTGTTCAAGTGTTGTATATATTTTGTACGCCGCTCGCACACACACACACACACCCACACACACACACACACGCGCATGCATGCACTAACGTACGCCGCTCGCACAAACACACACACACACACGCGCACACACACACGCGCACACGCACAGACACACGCACACACACACACACGCATGCGCATATGCACATGCACACCCCCCCACACACGTGCGCACACACACACTCACGCACGCACGCACACACACATGTACACACACACACACGCACACACACATACACACACGCACACACACATACACACATACACACACATACACACGCACACACACATACACACACACGCACTCACGCACGCATACATGCGGGCACGCGCGTGCGCGTATGCTCGCGCACTCTTAGACACACACACAAACACAAACACACACGTGCGCACATACAGACACACACACACACACACAAACACGTGCGCGCATGCAGACACACACTAACGTGCGTGTGTGTGTGCGTGCGCACACACACACGCACACGAGCACACACACACACGCATGCACGCACGCATGCACTAACGCACGTCGCTCGCACACATAACTCGCGCGCACACACACACAAACACACAAACACACACACGCGCACGCGCGTGCACACACAAATACACACGCATACACACACACATACACACACACGCGTCCGCAGACGCGCACACACACACACATGCACACACACGCGCGTGCGCACAAACACGTCTGTGCACACACATGCGCACACACACACGCATGCGCACACTCTTTCTCTCTCTCACACACACACACACATGCGCGCGTACACACACACACACACGTGCGCGCATACACATACACTCACACACGAACATGTGCGCTTGTACTCACACACACACACACACCCAAGCGCGTGCACGCACATGCATACACACGCACACGCATAAACATGCACAGACACACATACACACACACACGCATAAACAAACGCGTGTGTACACACACACACACATACAAACACGCGCATGCGGGCAAACACACACACACGCGTGCGCGCACACACACACATACACACACACGCACTCACGCAGGCAAGCACGCACGCGCACACAGACACACACACGCACACACACACACACACATGCACGCATACACTTAAACACACAAACAGGGAGGCACGCAGGCACGCACACACACACACACACACACACCTGCGCAGACACACACGCACACACACGCGTACGCGCACACTTAGGCACACACACAGAAACACACGCGCACGCACATTCAGACACACACAAGCACACACCCGCGTGCCCGCACACAAGCACACGCACGTGCGCGCAGGCACAGTCACACGCACACGCGCACGCATGCACTAACGCACGCCGCTTGCACACACACGCACATACACGCATGCGCACACAGGCACACACACATACACACGCGCGTGCGCACACTCTCTCACACACACACACAAACACACACTGACACGTGCGCGTGTACACACACGCATACACACACAAACGCACATGCGCACACACACACACACACTGGCACACACGTGTGCGTAAACACTCTTTCTCTCTCTCTCTCTCTCTCTCACACACACACACACACATACACACACACACACACACACATACACACACACACAAGCGTGTGCGCATGCACAAACACACGCATACGCGCGCACACACACACGCGCACGCACTCATGCATGCACTAAAGCATGCCGCTCGCGCAAACACACACACGCATGCACACACACACGCACACACAGACACACACATGTACACACACACACGCGCATACACACGCACACACGCACTCAAACACGCATGCGCACATGCGCGTGCACACCCACACATACACACGTACGCGTGCACACACACACGCACGCACACATACACACACGCACACACACACACACTCCCGTACACACAAACACGCGCGTGCACACACAGACACAAATTGACACAAGCACACACACACACACACACAAACACGCGCGCGGGTGTGCACACACACTCTCTCTCTCTCTCTCTCTCACACACACACACACACAAACACACACGCACATACATACACAAACACACGCGCGCGCACACACACACACACACGTGCGCGCATAAACAAACACACGCGCGCGTGCGCACACGCACACACACATGCATGCACGCACACATAGACACACACGTATACACACACCCGCACACATACACACGCGTGTGCACACTCTCTCTCTGTCTCACACACACACACACGCACACGTGCACACACGCACACGGGCACCCTCACGCACACGCACACACACGCGTGCTCACACTCTCTCACATACACACACACACACATACACACACACACGTGCGCGCACACACAAACACACACACATACACGTGCGCACACATACATATGAACACGCACGCACACACATACACATATACACACGCGTGCGCACACTCACACACACACAGACACACACGCAAACACGTGTGTGCGCGCATACACATACACGCACGTGCGCGCATACACACATACACACACAAACACACGCACGTGCGCGCAAACACAAACACGCGTGCGCACACACACACACACACTCACGCATGCAACAACGCACGCACACACACACACATACACGAGCACGCACACACACCCAAACACGCACACACGCAAACACACACGTGCGCAGACACACACTTACACGCGTGCGCACACGCTCTCTCTCCCTAAAACACACACGCGTACGCACACACTCTCTCTCTCTCACACACACACGTGCCCACATGCATACACACACACAGACACACGCAGACAAACACACACGCAGACACAAACACACACGCGCGCGTGCTCACGCTCTCTCTCACACTCACACACACGTGCACGCACGCACACACAGACACACACGTATACACACACACACACCCGCACACATACACACGCGTGTGCACACTCTCTCTCTCTCACACGCACATGCACACGCACACGTGCACACACGCACGCGCGCACCCACACGCACACGCACACACACGCGTGCTCACACTCTCTCACATACACACACACACACACACACACACACACACACACACACACACACACACACACACACATATACACACACGTGCGCGCACACACAAACAAACAAACACACACACACACACACACACGTGCGCACACATACATATGAACATGCACGCACACACACGCGCGTGCACACGTACACACATACACTCGTGTGCGCACACTCACACACACAGACACACACGCAAACACGTGTGTGCGCACACACACACACACGCGCGCACGTGCACGCATACACACACATACACACACAAACACACGCACGTGCGCGCAAACACAAACACGCGTGCGCACACACACACACACACACTCACGCATGCAACAATGCATGCACACACGCACACACACACACACACACACACATACACGAGCACGCACACACACCCAAACACGCACACACGCAAACACACACTTGCGCAGACACACACACACTTACACGCGTGCGCACACACTCTCTCTCTCCCTAACACACACACGCGTGCGCACACACTCTGTCTCTCTCACACACACACGTGCCCACATGCATACACACACACAGACACACACAGACACAAACACACACACGCGCATGCTCACACTCTCTCTCACGCTCACACACACGTGCACGCACAAACACGCGCGCGCACACACACATACACGTGCGTGCACAAACACCCACACACAAACACACACGTGCGCACACATACATACGAAGACATGCGCACACACACACACGCGTGTACACACACACAAACATACACACGCGTGCGCACACTAACATACACACACACACACGCACGCACGTGCGCACACACACAAACACACATACGCGTACACACGCAAACTCAAACGCGTGCGTATACACACACACACACATGCGCACTCACGCACGCACTCACACACACACACATACATACACTCACACGAACTCACGCACGCACACACACATACACACACGCTTGCGCGCACACACATACAAGCACGCGTGAACGCACACCCACACACACAAACACACACAAACACGTAGGCACGCACGCACGCGCGGGCACTCACACACACCTGCGCAGACATACGCACACAAACACACATGCGCACATACACACAGATACACACACACACAGACACACACAGACACACGCATGCGCGTAGCAAACCCACACACACGCACACGAGCACACACACACACGCACACATGCACACACACATGCACTAACTCACGCTGCTCGCACACACACACACACACTCGCACACACGTGCACACACACACACACACGTGCACACACACACACACGCACACACACATGCGTGCATACACGCGCGCATACACACACACACATGCGCACACACGCGCATACACACACACACACACGCACACACACACGCACACACGCACACGCACAAACACGTGCGTGCAAACACGCCCTTGCATACATAGACACACACACACACACACGTGCACACACACACACGTGGGCACACGCACACTCTCTCTCTCTCACACACACACACACACAAACACACACACACACGTGCACGCACACACACACACACACACGTGCACACAAACATACACACACACGAACACGCGCCCGTGTGTGCACACTCACAAACACACACGCTCGCGTGCGCACACACATGCACACGCACACACACGCATACATATACAAATACACACAGACACATCTACAAACGCGTGCACACACACACACACACAAAGACGCGCACACAAACACGCGCGTACGCGCATACACACACACACACATACACACACACGCATTCACGCACACACGCACATACACACACGCACACACACACGCACATACACACACACACACACACACTCACGTGCACGCACACACACACACATAAACACGTAGGCACGCAGGCACGCACACACACGCACACACACGCACATACACACACACGCGCGTGCGTGCACATACACACACACACACAAACACGGAG
>OZ012735.1:690358027-690385527 GCA_963859935.3 Lathyrus sativus
TCACACACACACACACATACACATATACACGAGTGCTCACACTCTCTCTCTCTCTCTCACACACACACACACACACACACGTGCGCGCACGCGCACACACTCACATGCGCACACATACATACGAACACATGCGTGCACACACGCGCGTGCAAACACACACACATACACACGCGTGCGCATACTCACAGACACACACACACGCACGTGCACACCCACACGCACACACACACACACGTGCACATAAACACGTCTGTGCATACACACAGACACACACAAGCACACTCACACACACACACACACGTACGCACACACACTCTCTCTCTCTCTCACACACACACACAAACACACACACACACACATGTGTGCGCACACACACAAACGTGCGCGCACACATACTCATACACACAAACACGCGCACACATGCGCACTTACAAACAAACACACGCGCGCGCGTGCGTGCACATATACACACACTCACACGCACGCACAAACACGCACAGACACACACACACACATGCATAAAAAAACGCGCGTGCAAACACACACACACACGAACACACACACAAACACGCGCACACAAATTTACATGTGCGGGCAAACACACAAGCGTGCATACACACACACACATACACACACGCACTCATGCAAGCACGCACGCATACACACACAAGCACGCACGCACACACACACACACGTGCGCGCATACACTCACACACACAAACACGGAGCCACGCAGGCATGCACGCACGCCCACATGCACACACAAACTTGGGAAGACACATACGTGCACACACACACACACACACGCACACACACATATACGTGCACACATTCACTTACGCACGCCACTCGCACACACACACACACACACACACACACACACATACGTGCACACACACACACACACGCACACACACACGCATGCGCATACGCGCTCGCACACATATACACACACACACACGTGCGCACACACATGCTCACGCACGCGCACACACACCCACATGTACACACACATAAACACACACACACATACACACACATACACACACGCACTCACGCACGCAAACACAAGTGCGCGCGCGTGCTCTCTCTCACACACACACACACACACATATTAACACGCAGGCACACACGCATACGTGCACATACCCACCTGCGTAGACACACACGCGCGCGCGCGTGCGCACATACTTAGACACACACAGAAACAAAAACACACACACGCGCACACATAGACACACACGCGCGTGCGCGCGTGCGCATAAGCAAACACACAACCGCGTGCGCGTGTGTGTGCGTGCGCACACATACACACACGCACACGAGCACACACACACACACGCATGCACGCATGCATGCACTAACGCACGCCGCTCGCGCACACACACACACACACAAACGTGCACACACACATACCGACACACACACACACACACGTGTGTACGCAGACGCGCACACACACACACACACACACGTGCGCCAACGCACACACACACGCACGCACACACACTCACACGCGCACACACACACACACGTGCACACAAACACGTTTGTGCATACACAGACACATACATGCACACACACACACGCGCGTGCGCACACACTCTCTCTCTCACGCACTCACAAACACATGCGCGCGCACACACACACACACACGTGCAGGCACAAACATACACACATACACGAACATGTGCGTGCGTGCGCACACGTGCGCACACACACACACACGCGCGTGCACGCACATACACTCACACGCACACGCACACGCACGCACAAACACACACAGACACACACACACACATACACAAACGCGCGTGTACACACACACGCGCACACACAAACACAAACATGCACGTACAGGCAAACACACACATGTGTGCGTGCGCACACACACACACACACACACTCACGCACGCATGCGTACACACACACACACACGTGCACACACACACACACACGTGCGCGCATACACTTACACACACAAACACGGAAGCACGCAGGCAAACCCACGCGCGTGCGCGCAAGCACTGACATACGCATACACGCACGCATGCACTCACGCACGCCGCTCGCAGACACACACAGACACACACACACAAGCACGCACGCATACACACATACACGCACACACACGCATGCGCACGCACGTACGCATGCACACGCACACACACACGCACGCACGTACGCATGCACACACATACACACACTCACGGGTGCGTAAACACTCTCTCTCTCTCTCTCACACACACACACACACACACACATACAAACATACGCGCGTGCGCCCTCACACGCACACGCATACACACACACACGTAAGCACATACACACACGGACACACACTCTCTGTCTCTCTCTCACAGACACACACATACGTGCGCGCACACACACACGCGCGCACGCACGTACGCATGCACACGCACACACACACATAAAGACATACACGCGCGTGTGTGCATGCCCATATCCAAGCACACGCACGCACACACACACGCGCGCGCGCACATGCACATGTGCGCACACACAAACACATAAACACAACCACACACGCGCACCCGTACGCGCGTACGTGCACGCTCACACGCACACACACACACACACACGCACACACACACGTGAACACAAACACGCACACACACACACACTCGCGTTCGCGCTCACATGTACGCACACACACACACGTGCGCGTTGTCATACCCCAAAGTTGTCCTACTTCGGTATTTAATAGATGTTTTACTGCTTCACGACTTCTGGCCACGATTCTCTAAGACTTCGTTTATAAAGACTTTATATATACTCATTGTGGTTATAATCCCTAGCAATTTATGTGGGAAGAGTGTGCCTCTAACCCCTTATACCCAAACTCATGTGTGTCCTCGTTTTCACGATCAGATAGATATGATATGGACAATGGCATAAAATGCATGATTGTTGGTTTTCAAAAAATTTGAACCCTATTTCAACTGGATTACAAACTTCTCTAAAGGTCGTTTAAGCCTCACTACAAGTTGTTTGTTATGATATGCACCTAATTCAAGTCGTTCAAAGATACTTCACATGATGCTGCTAGACACGATTGATTTAGCTTCAAGCCTTGCTTAAATTGATTACGAGCGTCAAGCTATGTTTGGATTTTAAATCAGTTTGTGACAAACTTAGATTTAATTTGAAAATTTCTAATCATAATTGAATTTAGATGCAATTAGTCCAGAGGATATTTCGATTCGTTTCAAGACATAATCAATTGGTTTCAAGTAGTTATTGAACCTTATTTTGAATTGGTACTCAAGGCGTGTAGTAAACAAGCTAAACTTGGGCCAAGTTTGCTTCGAGAAGTCCATGGCATAGAGATTTTTTGTTTACGCTTACAAATTTTTACAAGGGAGTGGAATTTGGGTGTAGATAAAAAAGTTACTCACATATTAATTGTCCAAGTCATATATGTTACACACCTCAAGATATGATTTAACTTGTTTTAAAAGTGTTTACAAGTTATTATCCATTTATGTTTAAAGGTGATTTTAAGTCAAGAGTTACATTTTAAGAGGTGCGTGGAATAATTGATTAATTATGAGTGGCCAATATAAGTTTTGTTGGATTCAAGGCCATAACTCAATTTTTGCTTCCGATAGGGTTCTCCGTTCGTACAAAAATCATTGTGCCCTTCATAAGAGAGCATATCAAGAGCTATGAGTGCACACAAGTTATTATTTTATGCCAAAGATTTCTAATCATCCAAGCATAAATTTTAAGGTGATAAATGGCTCGTTTGGGTTTGGGTTCATAGACGGTCATGCTTTCCAATGTAGCAGGACACAGCTTGGTTGTAGCATGGTTGACCTTTTAAGATATTTTAGGATAACTTAGTTTTATTGCAAAGAATACCGAAGGTATTTGTGGCCAAAAGAGTGTTACTGTCAAGTATTAGTCTATTCTCACAAACATTTTTTATTGAGAGTCACAAGTTGGAGCAATGATAAGTTATATCATATAAAGATTACAAAGACCATATAATTAAGATTGTGATGTACAAATGAAACAGTGGTGACAACATGCCGTGGTCCTTATTTATAGCCAAAATTTTAATTCTCATTAGGAAAAGCGGTATCCATTGGCCTAGAGTTCATCACCATTACAAATTCAAACAAGACTTCATGCATGAAATTTTGACTTCAATACAACAGCCTTATGACCTTTTGGTTTCTACTGCACACCACTTTGACTTGGATTAAAAATCTCAAGATTGCTTTCCAAGTTCTACAGAAAATCCATTGTCACGGTCGAATATTCCTTCAACGTAACCTTCAAGGTTTGATTAAGGCTTGCACTCCCATTGTGAACCTGAAAGAACGATTAGCACGGGTGAATTAACGGTAATGCGCAAAACAGGGTTTGGTTTCTACCTGACATACATGAAGTAATCAAACCGGGCCTGTCAGTGTTTTCTTTATGCGCGAAGGGATTGATCATCGTCATTCTTGCTTTAACTATCATCCGCACGACTGACTAGGAAAATCCAGCTAGCTATCACATGATGTGAATAAAAAAGCTACAAGACTCATAAGAACATTTTCTCACATGGAAATACACCTGTGAAGGTCATGACAGTGGTAGGAGGATAAGCATACAAATGATGAATCTTTAACCATACAATGGAAAATAAGTTACATACCGACAGGTGTGTCAAGGTGTGTCAAAGTTTACTTCATTCTCTTCAAAACCAAGATCCCGTAAAGCTCATATACAAAACCATGAATGAAACTTAAGTCAGAGGAGAGCAACTGATGTTGATCTTTACGGGCGCCATTTTGTTAATTCAAGGGGTTTCATTCAGTTCCAATAGTACTCTGTCAATGGCCATGGAAATCACCGGCTTGGGCTTTGTGGTGTACGTTCTTCTCTAAACAGGCTGACCCTGTCAAAAAGAAAGAAGGATTTGAACCATAAAAGTTTATAAAGCCAAGAGAGCTACTACCAAGAGTGTAACAATTGTCGAGGTTGATCCATCCGCCATGAAGAGTGAACCTGTAAAAAGTAAAGTTTTTTTATTAATAGAGTTCATCAGGGTAAAGAAGACACACGAAAGAAGGAATTGTGAAAACCAAAAACTGGAAGCCTCGAGAGTTCATGCCATACAGAGGGCCATAATCCATTCGTGAGCAATGTAACCATCATTACTCAGGCTGCACAAATACTTCACACCAAGTTAAGAATTCATAACAGTTATGACTACATAAGCATGAGCTCTCTTCTGCTTAGCTTCATGCCTCATTCTTCAAGCCTCCACGCCAAGTGCATACGAAATAAAGAGATGCGAGGAATTAGTTTAAGCTCAACAAATCACACACCAAGATACTGTACAACAAGCTTACCGACCTTTCTCCTCATGAACAATGCAACTCATATACAAGACTAGAGGTCCTGTTAGCTCCAAGGCAAGAAACATGTCACACATGAACGTATAATCAAAACCGGATGCGATCAGTTCATAAAGTAATGATATTACTAACACTGTTAGTCTATTTACCATCATACCATGCATTGAGATGATGAGAAAACAAGAAGTTCAAGGAAGCCTCGCAAATCAGGATCTACAACAAGTAGTGTTCTGGTTCTTATGGTTATGCTACTGAAGTATCATAAATATGCTTCTTCCACGCTTTCATCACTGCAGCATTACACCAAGTCTCGTGCTAGTTCATGATCAGTTCAAGGCCAAGTTTGTAGAATACACCTGAAAAAGGATGAAAAGATTTTATTAGCATGAGCAAAATGGAAGTGATACAAATAACTAGCATACCAGAAAGTAATGTTGCGTAAGATGAAATAAAAGCCACATCAGCGCAGTAAAAATCCCCAAAATTCACGCGGTAAAAAAATCAAGGTAAAAGTAGATATTTTGTTAGCTCACTACAGACAAAGAAGGGGTCACTGTCGTTCAAATCCCGTAGAATCAGTGATCATGGTAGTAGCACATAACAGAATTGTACTACCTAAACGCACCTCATCGTCCTACACAAATTTCACACGATTCAACCGATTTTTTTTCATCAGCAAGTTTTGATTCTCACACGTACCAAGCCAAACCCTAAAATCCCCTATAAATACAGTCCCAACTATTGGCAAAAGCACGAAAAAAAACCCTAAGGAAACTCTGTCAAAATCAATCCCTACTCATTATTCAAAATACGAAAAAGGAGAAGAAGAAAAAAGGTCTCAAAGCAAAGACAGGAAATCGCTCACCGTCATCGTTGAAGCAGCCAAGTCGGTAAAACATTCATCGCCTTTAGCTTGTTTTTGCTCGTCGATATCTTTATGCCTTTTGATGCTCTGTTGTTATTCCGCCATTCTTACCACATATTGTATAAATGTTCACAAAATTGATTGTTCTAGGGATGTTAGGGTCTCTGATTCACCATAAGAGTAGCATATTAAGGAGTTTTTTTGTAGTTAACATTGTAAGGTTAGGGTTTGGATTTGGAGGATGTTAAGAGATTGAGTTGGGATTAGGGATTGGGGAATTGATTTGGGGCTAGGATTAAGTTTACTTGTGAACCGAGAGAGAAAGGGTCGAGAGTTAGAAAGGAGAGAGGTTATTAGGGATAATGAGCAGCGAGCAGAGAGAAATAAGATGGTAATGAGATCTGTTTTGTTTACCTTTGTCGTTATTTACTCCATTCTTAACCGTTACATTTCATGCCATTATGATATTGGAGCTTTGAATGCATTGATGGAATGGCATGCTCATTAATGGTTCTGGACCTTGGAAAACGATTTTGCCTATTTGCCTTGGGGAGAGCTCGAGGCAGCTTTGAACGCCTCCCCATTTTTGACCGTTTTGCTATTTTTCTTATTAATTTATTAGTTCTCTTTTCTTTTTTAAAAAAAAAAAAATAGGAAGGCAAAGAGTAAGTGGGGATGATGGTATTCCGTTAGGTGCAGGGAGAGAGATAGTAAAGATTAATTCTAACATTTTTTTGGTGCATTAATAGCTACTGATTATTTCATTTTTAAAAAAAAATAGGATTCTTTTGAAAATAGGATATTAATCTTAATAGAATTTTGATTTACACAATATTAATCTAAAAAAGTATATTAATGTGTGGTTCTAATTTTAGTATTTAATTGTTCGTTTGTTTATAGAAATTATATGTTTTTTTTTAAATTATTCTAAATTATTAGAATGGTTTTCCTTTTCTTTCTACCCTTCAAAAATAATAATAATAATTTTTCACCTCGATTCTTATAAGTTCCAAATTAAGTTTAATTTTTAATGGAAGCAGTGGATCCTTGGATTCTAGCACTCCTTGGATCCTTAAGCGATCGCTCTCGAGGTGTACGCTCCGAGTTGCGGTCGTTTCGTCTTTCATCGTTAAAAATACTCAACTTTGTTTAAGTCTTTCAAAATAGATGAACCCTAATGCCTACCCTAGTTTAACCCACCTACGTTATTATTTTCAAACCATTTTTAATTAAATTGCAAAAGTATCAAATTCTTGGAGTCGCGTATTCCTTGAATTCGAGAGTGACAACTATTGAGGCGTACGCCTCGGTTAGCGTGTCATTCGAACTTTTGTTTCTAAAACACTTCTCCTAATTATTTGGACAAGTATATTCACTGTCCAACAAATACTATTTCATAATTAATGGGATGAAAAAGATGTCGTTGGGATCTAGCATTCCAACGATATCCCGACTAATTAGTTGTGAGGCCGACGTCTTGCTTATCAAATAGTCGTCATTCCTCCTAAACATACAACCTCTCTAACCTCGTTCCTCATCCTCGTGCGATCGAGTCTAAGCCCTAGTATGTTTCTAAACCATACGTCAAATCTAAACTATTTTCTTAACTAAACTGCGAAAGAATTGAGTTCTTGGAGTCTCGCATTCCTTGAATTCTTGAGTAACCACTCTTGGGGCGTACGCTTTAGGTTGTGGATTACTCGACCTTTCGTATATAAAACACATGCCCTAACTACTTTGACAAATACCACCATTGTCCATTCAAATACACTTTCATAATTAATTGAATGAAAAAGGTATCATTGGGATCTAGCATTCCAATGATATCCCGACTAATTGGTTACGAGGCCGACGTCTCGTTTATCGAATAATTGTCATTCCTCCTAAACATACAGCCTGTTTAACTTCGTTTCTCACCCCCGTGTGATTGAATCTAAATCTCCTTCAATTCAAACTCTTTCGTGTCTAAACCGTCCATCAAACATGTTTCGAATAAAAAAGGTATCATTGGGATCTAGCATTCCAATGATATCCCGATTAATTGATTGCGAGACTGACGTCTCGTTTATCGAGTAGTCTTCATTCTCCCTTTAAATACTCAACCAAACTCCTCTTTCTCGCCCATGTGCGATTGAAATATTTCAAACACTAAATTCCTCGCCCTCGTGCGATTTCCAACCAAAACAACTTTTCTCAAAGAACATTGTTTAGTCCCTTCTTCCGCGCATAACAAACTAGTGCTTCAGTCTCCCCTAGCGAGCAAACAAGCCAACGTTTAGCAGTTAGAATGCGACTTAAACACTCGTTCATTTTCCAAACCCTTTTATCGTAGTTGGCCAAACTACAGCTGCTCTGATTTCTCATTTATCAATGAGAATACGTAGGCACAAGATTGCGATGATCTTGGCGAGCACAATCCCCCTTTTTTTTCCGTAGTCCCACAAACTACCAATGCTCTGATTTTCCACTTCTTACAAGTGAAGATACGTAGGCACAAGGGCCCTAATCCTTGGTGAGCACCCTATCTTAAAACCACCCATTCCCCCTATAGGAGAAACCTTAGAAGAAAACTAACAAGCGTAGATAACTTTACTCTCGAATCGATCAAGAGGTTCCCGTTGAGTACAACGGACATGGGGGTTGCTAATACCTTCCCCTCATGTAAACGACTCCCGAACCTAGAACATTGGTTGCGATGACCATGTTCTTATCTCTTTAAAGGTTTTATCGATATTTTCCTATTCCTGCCTTGGAATAAATAAAGTTCGGTGGCGACTCTGTTCGAACGTATTTTCCGCGTCCATCGCGAGGATCGTATTTTTCGAGGTACGACAGATGGCGACTCTGCTGGGGAATATGCATTGCCCTATGCAAGAGAGAGTCAAGCCTAACTTGACTCGATTTGAGAGTGTTGACCTTTTCTTAACTGTTTTCTTTGTGTTTATGTTCTCCTGTTGTTTATTTATTACTTTCTCTTTCTATTATGTGTTATGTATTACATTTGCTTGTTGGATTCCGGGAAAATATCACAAGTAAAGCTCTACACCCGAGCTTTGGAAAAAGAAGAGAGAAAACATAGTTTAGAATTGGTAGTCGAGTAATGTTAGTCCCCAAGGATTCGCTCCTTGTGTGCCTAGCATGAAAGCTCCTCCAGAATAGACCTTTTCGTAGATCTTATCGTAACGCAGTTAGCCTGTTACACAATTTGATTCATGAAGGGTCCATGACTCTGGGAACCACTCTTAGAACCAGTTTTTATATTGGTAGTCGTGTAGTGTTGGTCTCCGAGGACTCGCTTCTCGTGGGCCTAGCATTGAAGACTCCTCTCGAGAGAGATCCTTTGGTATTACCGTCGTAATGCAGCTCGCCTGTTGCGTGACAGTGGTATCATTGGTATCTATGACCTTGAGAACCCCGTCCGACAACGTAGAAACTATCCCGTGAGTGGGTCATTATGGGTAAAGAATCTAAAACTATCTTTATACCTATTAGGAGGGTGGGAGATACTTGTGATAGCCTGGATCCCGCACCGTTGCATTCATAAACATTTACATATGCATCATAACTTACACTAGTTTTTATTTTTAGGGAAGCGTTTATATTGACAGGTTGAAATACATTCACAAATGGCCGCAAGTTCAGAAAAGAGAAAGACTATTCAGCTTAAGGCACTCAAACCCGATGTTAGTGTGGTCATGAACTGTTTGAAAGAAATGCCTACAATCTTCAAGAAGACTCTGATAGGAAGGTTTGGCCAGGTGACCGATCTGCTAATGGTTGAAGTACAGGTCCCTGCTATTACGACTTTGGCACAATTTTATGATCCGCAAATGAGAAGCTTCTTATTTCAAGATTTCTACTTAACACCTGCTATTGAAGAGTTTGAGGGGTTCCTAGGTTTCCCGGTCAAAGGTAGGGCACCTTATAATATGATAGGGCAGACTCCAGAAGTGGAAGAATTGGCCGATGCTCTCAAAATTTCGATTTCAATAGCCAAAGCTGGTTGGAAGAAAAGAGAAGATTTCTTTGGCTTTAGAAGCATTGTACTAGAGAAAGAAGCAATTAAGATGTTAAAGAACAAACAATGGGATGCTTTGGTGAATGTATTGGCTCTCCTCATCTATGGGCTAGTATTGTTTCCCACTTTCGAAGATTTCGTTGATTCTGCAGCTGTCAGCGTATTTTGGGCCGTTTGGAAGAAGGAGCAAAGCCCGGTACACCCTCTCTTGGCTGATGTTTTCTACACTTTACACCTTCGCCATGAAAGAAAGGGTTCAGTGTTGACATTTTGTCTCCATATTCTCTACAAATGGCTCACTTCTCACATATTCAAGCGTCACGCCACCGTCCCTATTTTAAACAGTGGGGAATGGGCTTAATTCCTAGTATCTATCTCTGAAAAGAACATCACCTGGTACCCGAACAAATTGGAAGTAAGCGAAATCATCATGAGTTGTGGTAGTTTTTGCAACGTACCATTGATCGGATCAAAAGGTTGTATAAGCTATAACCCTATACTAGATATACGACAATTTGAGTACCCAATGTTAGGGAAACCTGAAGACAAAGAACTAGAAGAAATGATTCTTCATGAGAGAGGTGCCAAGAATCCCTCACTTCTCTGTCAGATTGTACGATCTTGGCAGAAAGTTCATACTAAAGGATCAGAATTGAGAAGAAGGGATGGTGTGGCCAGAATGCCTTTTCGGCAGTGGGTTCTAGAGAGGGTCAAAATAGTTAAGCTCCCCTTTTCTATTGAGGCACCTCCTAAACCCACCACTCCACAACCTGTACCCGTATCATTCAAAGAAGTGGAAGAGATGAGAGTCAAGATAGCCCAGCTAGGGAAAGAAAACAAAGATTTACAAGTCAAGCTTCAAAATGTGACTAATGAAAAGAATCACATGAGGTATGAGATCGAGAGAAAGGATAAGCGAATTGAAGAGATGAGAAGCAAAATTAATGAAGAAAAGGGTAAAAGGAAAAGGACCAAAGTGTGTATCAACCAGGCTGACATTTGTTTAGAATCCCTCAAAGAGCAGCTAGAGCACGCTCATAGAAAATGGCGAGAGAATGAACAGTGGTATCTTCTAGCCACTAAACAGAATAAGGAGATCAGGGAGACATTAGGAGCTGAAATCAAGACACTTGGTGCTGCACTACGCCAATCAAGAGCTGGCGAAGATAGAGAACGTCAACTCAAGGAAGAAGCCCTAAACTCATCTTGGGTTAAACCAGAAGACTGGCGTAAGATTTGTGTTGACATGGATGGGCTCAAGAAGTTTATTAAGTATCAGGAGAATCAGATAGGAGCTATCAAGGAAGACCAAGCAATTTGGTCTGCTGCAAGAGACCAGTTAGCTCGTGATGTTGCGGCATATGAGCAATCCATTCACATCATGAAGGATAACCGAGACACATACCTCAACAAGCTAAATGGGTTGGTGGAATTTTGTAACTGGTTGGCTAAAGATCTAATATGGAAACATAGAGATGCTATGGAAGCCATAGATGACTCTACCGCTCCGGCTATTTATGAGTTCATATGTGTGTGCAAGGAAACGTTGGCAAGATTCAAGGAAGAGCTCAAGGAGCGCGAAGCAAGAAGAAATGAAGCTTGAAGTTTTCTTTGTTTTTCTATTATTTTTCGCAAACTTATATTCCTTGATGGATTGTACTTTGTTTATGTTGGAACAATTTGAATGAATGAGGAGTAGTCTTTTAATTTATTTGTTCTTGTGCTGTTTGAATGATTGATAAATAACCGTCGGTATAAATACTTCCCTAAAAAATAAAAAACACAATCATAATCATAAGCATAAGCATAAGCAGTTTGCACCTTCACCCGACATTACAACTCATCTGACTTTTCCTTTCTACCTCCAGAATTTGAAAGCTGACTACTCGACATCGTTACGAGACCAGACGCAACTTTCAAATGATGCTTGAACAAATGGAAGAGACTCAGAACACCATGAGGTGTGACATCGACGCTTTCAAGATGAAGATGGACCAGCTGCTGGAGACAATGCTGATGTTAGCCCAAAAAGAAAACAATGATGAGACTTTTGCTAATGCCAAGAAGGTGGCTGACAATATAGGAACTTCTGGGATTGTTAAAACTCCCCACGTGGACCTTGTCGACCGTTCTACATCCGCGCGTCAGGGCTCTGAAGTAGACATGGATGGACAATATGATGCTTTCTACCAACCTCCACCACCTCCTCCTCAACACAATATGGGGGTTACTAATGACCTTGCTGCAGATAGGCTACGAACTGTTGAAGAGAAAATCAAGTCATTGAAGGTCAAAAAGACTCCAGGATTGGATGCTGTTGACATGTGCCTAGTTCTTGGATTGGTGATACCGAAGAAATTCAAAGTCCCAGACTTTGAGAAATACAAGGGGGTCAGCTGCCCCAAAACCCATCTGAGAGCATACTGTCGCAAGATGTCGGCTCACATTGATAACGACTTGCTCTTAATACATTACTTCCAAGATAGCCTCAGTGGGGCATCATTGGAATGGTATATGCAGTTAGAGAAAGGTCAAATCAGTACGTGGAGAGATCTAGCAGACGCGTTTTCACAACATTATCAGTATAATACTGATTTGGCACCGAATCGCACGCAGCTGCAAGATATGACTCAACGTAATAATGAGTCGTTTAAAGAGTATGCCCAAAGGTGGAGGGAGTTGGCTGCCCGTGTTCAACCACCATTGCTGACTAAGGAGTTAACTGACATGTTTATGGGAACTCTACAACCTCAGTACTTGGATCGCATGCTTGGGTCCAGTTTTCCTAACTTTGCTGAAGTGGTATCAGTGGGTGAAAGAATCGAGAGCACATTGAAAAAGAGCAAGGTTGCGACAGTCACAGCAAATGGAGGAAGAAAGCCTTTCGTGAAGAAAAGAGAAGATGAGGCTAATGCCGTAATAAGAGGACAAAGGGGCAGAGCTCCGGTGGATATCCAGTATCAACAAATAGCTGTAGTAGCCCAAGCTCCCTACCAACAACCAGCTCAACAACAGAATCAACAACAAAATTATCAGAGAGTTCCTCCACCGTAATATCAGAATGCTCTGGCTCAAAGACCACAAAGGCCGAGACAGCCAAGAAGACAACTTGACCCGTTGCCTATGTCATATGGACAAATTTTTGCTCAGCTAAATCAGAGTGGACACTTAACATTACGAGATCTACGTCCGAAAATCTTTCCATATCCTCCTGGGTACGATGCCAATGCTCATTGTGAGTTCCATAAGGGAGCCCCTGGACACTCCATAGACAACTGCTATGCGTTTCAGAACAGGGTGCAAGACTTGATAGAGTCCAAAGATCTCACTTTTACACCTAGAGGTGCCAATATTACGAAAGATCCGTTACCTAAACATGGAGGTCCTTCTGTCAATGTTGTGGAAAAGAGTAGTGGTTTGAGACTAATTACAAATGTTGAAGATGTTCGTACTTCGATGGCCGTTATTGGAGAACAATTGCAGAGAAGTGGGATGATTCCCCAAGAAGAAGTGGAGAATTTGACTGACGAAGTGGTGAAAAGACATTTACAAAGGTTCATAGAACATGGGATAATACAAATAGAACAAAGAGATTCGAACGTGTCTGCTATTGATATTTAGTATGATGAAACAAGTGCTTATCCGACAAGGCGACTTCGACCAACGCCAGTAGTCTTGCAGTATGATCCTTCGGAAGCCTTTCAACAGAGTCCCGCCCGACCAGCACCCGTGATTATGCAATATGATGAAGATGGCGTCAATAGACAAAAAGCAACACGACCAGCTCCGGTGGTAATAGAGTATTCTGTCAATGAATCTGAGCCCAAAGTTTTTAAACAGAGGCCAGAGAGGCTAGTGATTGAGTATGACGCTGCCAAATGCGATGCAGTGGTTGGACCTAGTGGAATGACCCGTAGCGGTCGTTTATTTGCCGCCAAACAAGTGGAAGCGCCTGCCAAGAATAAAGAAAAATATGTTGATGCATCAATAGAAATTCCAAGTGTAAAGCCATTTGTTGAGGTATCATCACCAAAGGCAGCGGTTACGCCAAAGGAAGCTGAGGAATTTTTGAAAATCATCAGAAAAAGTGATTGATCAACTAAACCAGACTCCATCCAGAATTTCCATGCTCTCGTTGTTACTTAGTTCAGAGGCCCACAGGTTATCTTTAATGAAGGTGTTGAGCGCTGCGCATATTGCTAAAGACATCACTGTAGCCCAGTTCGATGATGTGATAGCTAGCGTAACAACCGGAAACTTTCTTGGGTTTAATGATGATGACCTGACTACAGAGAAAAGAAACCACAAGAAAGCTCTCCATATTTCTATCAAGTGTCAAGACACGTTGATATCCCGAGTCTTAGTAGATACAGGTTCTTCTTTAAATGTACTTCCTAAGATCACCCTGGAGAGAATGCCAATAAAAGGAGTTAGCATGAAGCCGAGTGCTCTGGTAGTCAAAGCTTTTAATGGTTCTAGGCGTGCTGTGATTGGCGATGTGGACTTGCCAATAAAAATTGGACCAACTGTCTTCACCATTACTTTCCAAGTAATGGATATCTATCCAGGGTACAGTTGTCTATTAGGAAGACCTTGGATTCACTATGCAGGAGCTGTTACCTCCACCCTTCACCAGAAGCTAAAATTTGTCAGTAATGACAAGGTAGTTCAGATTGGAGGAGAGGAGGATATCTTGGTAAGCCACTTGACGTCCTTCAGGTACATTGAAGTTGAAGGGGAAATGATGGAAACGCCTTTTCAGTCGTTTGAAATGGTGAATACATTAGCGGTGCAGCGGATTTCAGATAGTCAGAGTTCAAGATCAGCAATGACCTCTTATGAAGAGGCTAAGATGGTTGTAGATGAAGGGAACACCCAAGGCTGGGGCAAAGTGGTGGAAGTGGCTGAAAAGTTCGACAAATTTGGGCTAGGATACCATCCTTCGTCCAACACAGTGACGGTTGCACGTGACAAGAAGCAGATTCCTCCTGTAGCAGAAGTTTTCAAGAGCGTCGGGCATATCTTCGATCATACCTCCGCCATGGTAATTGAAGATGAGGCTGATGACAAAGAAGTCTCCGTAAGCTGGATCCGACAGGCTGAACCTGGTGAAGAATTGAAGAACTGGAAGACCATCGAAATACCCCAATTCTTCCCTCTTCAAAAGTAAAGTTTTAATTGATTTTCAAAACCCTACGCTCTGCCCAAGGCGTAGTGGAGCTTTGTATCGGGCCTCCTGATGTTTCGAAACATGTTTAACGTGAATAAATTTTGATTTGCATTCAATTTTTTTGCTCATTTTCTTTTCTACTTTTTCATAATTAATGGCATTTCTTTCACGCACTCACTTTCCTAAATAAGCTGCATAAATCATAAACATGCAGAGACACTACCGAGGTCCTTGATATCGACACTGCTATAGGCCTTTATGATTTTGATTGTCCAATATACCGAGCAGATGAGGAAGACGAGGATGAGCTCCCCAACGAATTGGCTAGGTTGCTACAGCAAGAAGAGAAGGTCATTATGCTGCATAAAGAGGATGTCGAGGTTATCAACCTAGGTTCAGAAGAAAATAAAAGGGAGATAAGGGTTGGAGCGTCTCTTCAGGATGATGTCAAGGTAAAGTTGGTAAGGCTCCTCCGAGAATATGCTGATGTATTCGCATGGTCGTATCAGGACATGCCTGGTCTAGATACGAACATCGTTGTACACAAGTTTCCACTCAAAGAAGAGTGTCATGCTGTCAAGCAGAAGATGAGAAGAACCCGTCTTGATATGGCTCTGAAAATCCGTGATGAAGTCCGAAAACAATTCGATGCAGGGTTCTTAGCAGTGGCCAAATATCCGCAATGGGTTGCAAATATCGTTCCAGTGCCGAAGAAGGATGGAAAGGTACGTATGTGTGTGGATTACCGTGACTTAAACAGAGCAAGTCCTAAAGATGATTTTCCATTGCCTCATATTGATGTGTTGGTAGATAATACGGCTCAGTTCTCCGTTTTTTCTTTCATGGATGGATTCTCTGGTTACAATCAAATTAAGATGGATCCAGATGACATGGAAAAAGACCACGTTCATTACACCATGGGGCACATTCTGCTACAAGGTAATGCCATTTGGGTTGAAGAACGCTGGGGCAACGTACCAACGTGCAATGGTAACACTCTTCCATGATATGATTCATAAAGAGATCGAAGTGTACGTTGACGACATGATTGCTAAGTCCCAGACCGAAGAGGAACATTTGGTTAATTTGGAAAAGTTGTTCGCCAGACTGAGGAAATTCAAGTTGAGACTTAATCCCAACAAATGTACGTTCAGGGTGCGGTCTGGAAAGTTGTTGGGCTTTATCGTAAGCCAGAGAGGGATTGAGGTGGATCCTGATAAAGTAAGGGCGATTCAGGACATGCCTGCACCAAAGACCGAAAAGGAGGTCCGTGGATTTCTAAAGAGGTTGAATTATATCGCAAGATTTATTTCACATCTCACAGCCACTTGCAAGCCAATTTTTAAGTTACTCAGGAAAGATCTGCCGGTTGTATGGAATGATGAATGCCAAGGGGCATTTGATGCAATCAAAGAATATCTGCAAGAACCACCGATCTTGATACCACCAGTTCCTGGAAGGCCGCTCATTATGTACTTAACTGTGCTAGAAGAATCCATGGGTTGCGTATTATGACAACAAGATGATTCATGCAAGAAAGAGCATGCTATATACTATCTCAGCAAAAAGTTTAACGACTGTGAGACTAGATACTCTTTGCTTGAGAAAACTTGTTGTGCACTTGCGTGGCCTGCTAGACGCCTCAGACAATATATGCTGACACACACCATATAATTAATCTCTAAGATGGATCCAATCAAGTAAATCTTTGAGAAACCTGCTCTTACCGGTAGGATAGCCCGATGACAAATGCTTTTGTCTGAATACGACATCCAGTATGTCGTTCAAAAGGCTATCAAAGGCAATGTGCTAGCGGACCATTTGGCCCACCAACCCGTGGAAGATTATCAGCCGTTGAGATTCGACTTTCCAGACAAGGATATCATGATGGCAAAAGATTATGAGGAGCCAGGGCCAGATGAAGGGCCAGAACCAGGAGAGCGATGGACTCTTATGTTCGATGGTGCTGCTAACTCTTATGCACACGGAATTGGGGCAGTGATTACATCTCCCAAAAATTTTCACTTGCCGTTTACGACCAAACTCTGTTTCCCGTGCACTAACAATATAGCGGAGTACGAGGCATGTATACTAGGGCTAGAAGAGGCCATTAAATTGAGAATCAAAACTCTCGATGTGTTTGGAGATTCTGCTCTGGTAATTTATCAGATAAGAGGCGTTTGGGATACAAAGCATGAAAATTTAATTCCATACCGGGATTATGTGACCAAATTGCTTCCCCGATTTGATGATATCACTTTTGCTCACATACCTCGAGAAGAGAATCAAATGCTGACGCTTTGGCAACCCTGGCATCCATGTACAAGTTGATATGGCCTAATCATAGACCGTCTATTGATTTACGACGCTTTGAAGAACCCGCGCATTGCCTGACTGCTGATAAAGACGCAGATGAAAAGTCGTGGTTTTATGATATAAAGCGATATCTTGAAAAGCACGAATATCCCGAAGGAGCTCTGGGTATCGACAAAAGAACTTTGCGAAGATTGGCATCCAACTTCTTCCTCAACAGAAATGTATTGTACAAGCGCAACTATGACACTGTTTTGCTTAGATGTATGGAGAAACGTAAAGCTGAACAGATTCTAAAAGACATTCATGAAGGCTGCTTTGGAACTCATGCGAATGGACATACCATGGCAAAGAAAATATTGAGAGCGGACTATTATTGGCTTACCATGGAAGCAGATTGTTATCATCATGCCCGAACTTGTCACAAATGCCAAATATACTCTGATAAGATTCATGTACCCACCACTCCATTGAACGTCTTAACCTCACCATGGCCCTTCTCCATGTGGGGAATAAATATGATTGGGATGATTGAACCAAAAGCTTTAAACGGACATCGCTTCAAACTTGTGGCTATAGACTATTTCACCAAGTGGGTTGAAGCTGCTTCATATACCAACGTTACTAAGTAGTCGCTCGCTTCTTGAAACACAACATCATATGCAGATATGGAGTGCCTAACCGCATCATCACCGACAATGGGTCGAATCTCAACAACAAAATGATGGACGAGTTGTGCGCCAGTTTTAAAATAGAACACCATAACTCGACACCATATAGACCCAAAATGAATGGAGCCGTAGAATCAGCCAATAAAAATATCAAGAAAATCATCCAGAAGATGGTGGTCACGTACAAATATTGGCACGAGATGTTACCCTTTGCACTGCACGGCTACCGTACTTCAGTACGAACTTCAACAGGGGCAACTCCCTACTCGTTGGTTTATGGCATGGAGGCAGTACTCCCAATAGAGGTTGAAATCCCTTCGCTGAGGGTTTTAATGGAAGCTCAACTTGATGAAGCCGAATGGGTAAAGACGAGGTTTGAAGAACTTAATCTCATTGAGGAAAAGCGCTTGACATCCATATGCCACGGCCAGCTTTATCAGAGAAGAATGAAGAGAGCCTTCGACAAAAGAGTGCATCCCAGGACATTCACACAAGGAGACTTAGTACTCAAGAGGATCATGGCTATGTATAATGAATCTAGGGGCAAATGGACGCCAAACTACGAAGGCCCATATGTGGTAACAAAAGCATTCTCTGGTGGTGCCCTAAAGCTCGCAACCATGGATGGGGAGGAGTTACCTTATCCAGTGAATGTAGATTTGGTCAAATGATACTTTTCCTAAAAAAGTGGAATAATAGAGCTGCTAAGTCGAAAACCTGAAAGGGCGACTTAGGCAAAACTGGCTATCCCGGTGAACCGAAAACCCGAAAAGGCGATTCAGGCAAAAATTATGGATAAAATAAGAATAGGCCTGCTGAGTTGAAAACCCGAAAGGGCGGCTCAGGCAAAAAAGGGAGTCCCGGTGGATTGAAAACCCGAAAGGGCGATCCAGGAAAAAGTTAGGGGAAAAATTCTGAGGCAAAGTATCCATTATGCATGATCACTTGACCCTAGTACATTATCAAGAGACATAATTGATCCGGCCATTTTTCTATGAAGCAAGGTGTTGAAGACTTCCAAAGTCATAGGGACTATAGCAGTGTCGAAACTCAAAGGAACTCTGATTTTTGCCATTATGTTTTTCTTGCACTGTAATCACCTCATTAAGGGATTACATCTTTGTATATTTACCCATTCAATGGTCAAATCAATATAAAGAGATATTTCTCAATTAAATTGTGCTCACTCTTTTACTTTATCTGATTGTTTTCAAATTAATTTTATTTTGATAATTTGTGTTCGAAACTTCAGCTAAAAAAAATAAAAAGATAACTTTTGACAAGGTATAGAACTTGTTTTGATGTTCGAGGATATTGGGGAAATAGATGGTCTCCAAGAAAAATGTCAATAGGTAGAAGCATTGAATTAGTTGTCAGCTGCCCAAGCTTGTCATCATGAAAAGCTTTGCCTTTCTAAAGGGTTTATATGATACGGTTCCCCCCCAGCATCGATTTCAAGAACTAAACTGGGGCAATCAATTCCCCCGGTCGCCATGGAGTATCTAAATCTGGGATGTCGAGTAGTCTAATCCTCTCACTACCCCACAGAAAGCCCAATCTTTTATTGGCAACTACAAAAAGCCACTCCAATTGGCACCTTAAATTCACCCTAAAAGTTCAGTCTTCATTGGCAACCACTAAAAGTCCACCCTCGTTGGCATCCTCAATAACCAAAGTCTAAACCATTTGGCAACTACCAAATCCAACCCCTGGTGATGTCCCCGACAGGATTTTAATCCCCAGCATACCTGGTCGCTGCATTATCATAAGCACGACATACAGCCTCATATCATAATCATATCAAGCATTAATATATCATTTGCATTCATATCTTGCACTCCCTAGCAGTTGCATCTTAGTTGCATGTTTGGGCATCATAAAACATTGCATTACATAGCAATGTAGCAGGATCCAGGATCAGTTCGCTAGCATCTTGGTCAGTCCTCCACTGAAGTTAGCAGTATGACTCTGAAAAGAGTTAATACCCCATGAGTTCAGGGAATTCTACTCCCTAGCAAGTCATTCTTCAACCATGCAGTTGATGATGATAATCCCCAGCAACTATTGCTCTGGTGGCTCCCCAAGCAGAGGTTATCTTAGAGAGTTTATGGAGGATTTCTCCCCTGCAGAGTTTGGGACAACGTTGTTCCTCTAATAGGAATTTTAGCTCAACTATTCCTCAGCAAAATTGTCATTCGAGATACTGCTTTGGTATCATCGAAGAGCCTTAATGGATAAGGTACTGCTTCGACCACCCGAAGAATCTCAAGTTTTGTTTGAGATACTGCTTTGGTATCATCGAAGAGCCTTAATGGATAAGGTACTGCTTCGACCACCCGAAGAATCTCAAGTTTTGTTCGAGATACTACTTTGGTATCATCGAAGAGCCTTAATGGATAAGGTACTGCTTCGACCACCCGAAGAATCTCAAGTTTTGTTCGAGATACTGCTTTGGTATCATCGAAGAGCCTTAATGGATAAGGTACTACTTCGACCACCCAAAGAATCTCAAGTTTTGTTCGAGATACTGCTTTGGTATCATCGAAGAGCCTTAATGGATAAGGTACTGCTTCGACCACCCGAAGAATCTCAAGTGTTTCAGAGATACTGCTTTGGTATCATCGAAGAGCCTCAATAGATAAGGTACTGCTTCGACCACCCGAAGAATCTCAAATTTTGTTCGAGATACTGCTTTGGTATCATCGAAGAGCCTTAATGGATAAGGTACTGCTTCGACCACCCGAAGAATCTCAAGTGTTTCAGAGATACTGCTTTGGTATCATCGAAGAGCCTCAATGGATAAGGTACTGCTTCGACCACCCGAAGAATCTCAAGTTTTGTTCGAGATACTGCTTTGGTATCATCGAAGAGCCTTAATGGATAAGGTACTGCTTCGACCACCCGAAGAATCTCAAGTGTTTCAGAGATACTGCTTTGGTATCATCGAAGAGCCTTAATGGATAAGGTACTGCTTCGACCACCCAAAGAATCTCAAGTTTTGTTCGAGATACTGCTTTGGTATCATCGAAGAGCCTTAATGGATAAGGTACTGCTTCGACCACCCGAAGAATCTCAAATTTTGATCAGAGATACTGCTTTGGTATCACCGGAGAACCTTACCGGATAAGGGACTGCTTCGACCACCCAGAGAATATCAGGTTATCTTGTTCATCCTATTAACCCATTCATGGTACTTTTCACTTCTCTACCGGACAAGTTTTGGGGTCTTCTTATATCTAATTGACTTCCACCTTAAAATGAACGCCATGCATCAGTTCATTCACTCAGGTTTAAGGCAATTAGATAGGGGCATCTGTCATACCCCAAATTTGTCCTACTTCGGTATTTAATGGATGTTTTACTGCTTCACGACTTCTGGCCACGATTCTTTAAGACTTCGTTTATAAAGACTTTATATGTACTCATTGTGGTTATAATCCCTATCAATTTATGTGGGAATAGTGTGCCTCCAACCCCTTATACCCAAACTTATGTGTGTCCTCGTTTTCACGATCAGAGAGATATGATATGGACAATGGCATAAAATGCATGATTGTTTGTTTTCAAAAAATTTGAACCCTATTTCAACTGGATTACAAACTTCTCTAAAGGTCGTTTAAGCCTCACTACAAGTTGTTTGTTATGATATGCACCTAATTCAAGTCGTTCAAAGATACTTCACATGATGCTGCTAGACACGGTTGATTTAGCTTCAAGCCTTGCTTAAATTGATTACGAGCGTCAAGCTATGTTTGAATTTTAAATCAGTTTGTGACAAACTTAAATTTAATCTGAAAATTTCTAATCATAATTGAATTTAGATGCAATTAGTCCAGAGGATATTTCGATTCGTTTCAAGACATAATCAATTGGTTTCAAGTAGTTATTGAACCTTATTTCGAATTGGTACTCAAGGCGTGTAGTAAACAAGCTAAACTTGAGCCAAGTTTGTTTCAAGAAGTCCATGGCATAGAGATTTTTGGTTACGCTTACAAATTTTTGCAAGGGAGTGGAATTTGGGTGTAGATAAAAAAGTTACTCACATATTAATTGTCCAAGTCATATATGTTACACACCTCAAGATATGATTTAACTTGTTTTAAAAGTGTTTACAAGTTATTATCCATTTATGTTTAAAGGTGATTTTAAGTCAAGAGTTACATTTTAAGAGGTGCGTGGAATAATTGATTAATTATGAGTGGCCAATATAAGTTTTGTTGGATTTAAGGCCATAACTCAATTTTTGCTTCCGATAGGGTTCTCCGTTCGTACAAAAATCATTGTGCCCTTCATAAGAGAGCATATCAAGAGCTATGAGTGCACACATGTTATTATTTTATGCCAAAGATTTCTAATCATCCAAGCATCAATTTTAAGGTGGTAAATGGCTCGTTTGGGTTTGGGTTCATAGACGGTCATGCTTTCCAATGTAGCAGGACACAACTTGGTTGTAGCATGGTTGACCTTTTAGGGTAACTCGTTCTTCAAGCCTCCGCGCCAAGTGCATACGAAATAAAGAGATTCGAGGAATTAGTTTAAGCTCAACAAATCACACACCAAGATACTGTACAACAAGCTTACCGACCTTTCTCCTCATGAACAATGCAACTCATGTACAAGACTAGAGGTCCTGTTAGCTCCAAGGCAAGAAACATGTCACACATGAACGTATAATCAAAACCGGATGCGATCAGTTCATAAAGTAATGATATTACTAACACTGTTAGTCTATTTACCATCATACCATGCATTGAGATGATGAGAAAACAAGAAGTCAAGGAAGCCTCGCAAATCAGGATCTACAACAAGTAGTGTTCTGGTTCTTATGGTTATGCTACTAAAGTATCATGAATATGCTTCTTCCACGCTTTCATCACTACAGCATTACACCAAGTCTCGTGCTAGTTCTTGATCAGTTCAAGGCCAAGTTTGTAGAATACACCTGAAAAAGGATGAAAAAATTTTATTAGCATGAGCAAAATGGAAGTGATACAAATAACTAGCATACCAGAAAGTAATGCTGCGTAAGATGAAATAAAAGCCACATCAGCGCAGTAAAAATCCCCAGAATTCACGCGGTAAAAAAATCAAGGTAAAAGTAGATATTTTGTTAGCTCACTACAGACAAAGAAGGGGTCACTATCGTTCAAATCCCGTAGAATTAGTGATCATAGTAGTAGCACATAACAGAATTGTACTACCTAAACGCACTTCATCGTCCTACACAAATTTCACACGATTCAACCAATTTTTTTTCATCAGCAAGTTTTGATTCTCACACGTACCAAGCCAAACCCTAAAATCCCCTATAAATACAGTCCTAACTATTGGCAAAAGCACGAAAAAAAACCTAAGGAAACTCTGTCAAAATCAATCCCTACTCATTATTCAAAATACGAAAAAGGAGAAGAAGAAAAAAGGTCTCAAAGCAAAGACAGGAAATCGCTCACTGTCATCGTTGAAGCAGCCAAGTCGGTAAAATATTCATCGCCTTTAGCTTGTTTTTGCTTGTCGATATCTTTATGCCTTTTGATGCTCTGTTGTTATTTCGCCATTCTTACCGCATATTGTATAAATGTTCACAAAATTGATTGTGTTCTAGGGATGTTAGGGTCTCTGATTCACCATAAGAGTAACATATTAAGGAGTTTTTTTGTAGTTAACATTGTAAGGTTAGGGTTTGGATTTGGAGGATGTTAAGAGATTGAGTTGGGATTAGGGATTGGGGAATTGATTTGGGGCTAGGATTAAGTTTACTTGTGAACTGAGAGAGAAAGGGTCGAGAGTTAGAAAGGAGAGAGGTTATTAGGGATAATGAGCAGCGAGCAGAGAGAAATAAGATGGTAATGAGATCTGTTTTGTTTACCTTTGTCGTTATTTACTCCATTCTTAACTGTTACATTTCATGCCATTATGATATTGGAGCTTTGAATGCATTGATGGAATGGCATGCTTATTAATGGTTCTGGACCTTGGAAAACGATTTTTCCTATTTGCCTTGGGGAGAGCTCGAGGCAGCTTTGAACGCCTCCCCATTTTTGACCGTTTTGTTATTTTTCTTATTAATTTATTAGTTCTCTTTTCTTTTTTTAAAAAAAAAAAATAGGAAGGCAAAGAGTAAGTGGGGATGATGGTATTCCGTTAGGTGCAGGGAGAGAGATAGTAAAGATTAATTCTAACATTTTTTTGGTGCATTAATAGCTACTGATTATTTCATTTTTTTTAAAAAATAGGATTCTTTTGAAAATAGGATATTAATCTTAATAGAATTTTGATTTACACAATATTAATCTAAAAAAGTATATTAAGGCAAAATATCCTTCTTGGTCCCTTAACTATACCTCGTGGTTCATTTTGGTCCCTTAACTTTAAAAAGTTCCATATTGGTCCCTTAACTCTTCAAACGTTCCATATTAGTCCATTTTGACCTATTAGCGACGGAAAAAAATCAAAAACTCGTCGCTAAATCCGTCGCTAATAGGTCAAAAAGGACTAATATGGAACATTTGAAGAGTTAAGGGACCAATATGGAACTTTTTAAAGTTAAGGGACCAAAATGAACCCCGAGGTATAATTAAGGGACCAAGAAGGATATTTTGCCGTATATTAATGTGTGGTTCTAATTTTAGTATTTAATTGTTTGTTTGTTTATAGAAATTATATGTTTTTTTTAAATTATTCTAAATTATTAGAATGGTTTTCCTTTTCTTTCTACCCTTCAAAAATAATAATAGTAATTTTTCACCTCGATTCTTATAAGTTCCAAATTAAGTTTAATTTTTAATGGAAGTAGTGGATCCTTGGAGTCTAGCACTCCTTGGATCCTTAAGCGACCGCTCTCGAGGTGTACGCTCCGAGTTGCGGTCGTTTCGTCTTTCATCGTTAAAGATACTCAACTTTGTTTAAGTCTTTCAAAATAGATGAACCCTAATGCCTACCCTAGTTTAACCCACCTACGTTATTATTTTCAAACCATTTTTAATTAAATTGCGAAAGTATCAAATTCTTGGAGTCGCGTATTCCTTGAATTCGAGAGTGACAACTATTGAGGCGTACGCCTCAGTTATCGTGTCATTCGAACTTTCGTTTCTAAAACACTTCTCCTAATTATTTGGACAAGTATATTCACTGTCCAACAAATACTATTTCATAATTAATGGGATGAAAAAGATGTCGTTGGGATCTAGCATTCCAACGATATCCCGACTAATTGGTTGTGAGGCCGACGTCTTACTTATCAAGTAGTCGTCATTCCTCCTAAACATACAACCTCTCTAACCTTGTTCCTCATCCTCGTGCGATCGAGTCTAAGCCCTAGTATGTTTCTAAACCATACGTCAAATCCAAACTATTTTCTTAACTAAACTGCGAAAGAATTGAGTTCTTGGAGTCTCGCATTCCTTGAATTCTTTAGTAACCACTCTTGGGGCGTACGCTTTAGGTTGTGGATTACTCGACCTTTCGTATATAAAACACATGCCCTAACTACTTTGACAAATACCACCATTGTCCATTCAAATACACTTTCATAATTAATTGAATGAAAAGGGTATCATTGGGATCTAGCATTCCAATGATATCCCGACTAATTGGTTACGAGACCGACGTCTCGTTTATCGAATAGTTGTCATTCCTCCTAAACATACAGCCTGTTTAACTTCGTTTCTCACCCCCGTGTGATTGAATCTAAATCTCCTTCAATTCAAACTCTTTCGTGTTTAAACCGTCCATCAAACATGTTTCGAATGAAAAAGGTATCATTGGGATCTAGCATTCCAATGATATCCCGATTAATTGTGCGTGTTTGTGTTTGTGCGTGTGCAAGAGTGCGTGCGTGCGTGCGTCCGTGCGTGCCTGCGTGTACGTGTGTGTATGTGTGCATGTGTGTGTGTGTGAGAGAGAGAGAGAGAGTATGCACACACGTGTGTGTTTGCTTGCGGATGTGTGTGTCTGTGTGTTTATATGCACGCGTGTGTGTGTTTGCACGTGTGTGTGTGTGTGCATGTGTCTGTGTGTGTGCACGCGCATTTATGTATATGTGTGTGTGGTTGTGTGTGTTTGTGTGTGTGTGTGCGTGCGTCTGCGTGTGTGTATGTGCGCACAGGCGTGTGTGTGTGAGCACGCTCGCACGCGTGTTCATGTGTGTGTGTGTATGTGCGCGCACGTGTGTGTGTGTGTGTGTTTGTGTGTGTGTGTGTGCGTGCGCGTGTGTGTGTGTGTGTCTGCGGGTGCACGCGTGTGTATGTGTGCACGCGAGTGCGTGTGTACATGTGTGTGCATGCGTGTGTGTGTGTGTGTGAATGTGCGTGTGTGTGCGCACGTGTGTGTGAGTATGCGCGCGTGTGTGTATGTGTGTATCTGTATGCGTGTATGTGTGTGATTGTGTGCGCGCACGTGTGTGTGTGTGTGTGTGTGCGCGAGCGGCGTGCGTTAGTGCATGCATGCGTGTGTGTGTGTGTATGTGTGTGCGTGTGCATGTGGGCGCGGGTACACACACGAGTGTGTGTGCGTGCACGGACACGCGCGCGCGTGTGTGTATGTGTCTGCGCAGGTGTGTGAGTGTGAGTGCGCGCGTGCGTGTTTGCCTACGTGCCTGCGTGTTTGTGTGTGTGTATGCGTGCACGTGTGTGTGTGTGTGTGTGTGTCTACGCAGGTGCGTTTGTGTGTCCGCGCACGTATACGTAGTTGTGTGCGTGTGTGCCTGCTTGCGTGCGCGCGCGTGTGTGTATATGTGTGTGCGTGTGTACATGCGTGCGTGTGTATGTGTGTATGTGTGCGCGCACTTGTGTGTATGTTTGCATGCACACACTTGTTTGTTTGTGTGTGATTGTGTGTGTGTGTGTGTATGTGTGCACGTGCTTGCGCGTGTGTGTGTGTGTGTGTGCATGCATGTGTGTTTGTGTGTATGTGTGTGCACGTGTGTGTGTGTGTGTGTGTGCAGGCGCACGTATGTGTTTATGCGCGCGCACATGTGTGTATGTGTCTGTGTGTGTGTGTGTGTGTGTATGTGAGAGAGTGTGAGCATACATGTGTGTGCGCACGTGTGTGTGTTGTGTGTGCACGTGTGTTTGTGTGTGTGCGCGTG
>OZ012735.1:690390527-690392221 GCA_963859935.3 Lathyrus sativus
GAAGTTACATGATTGGTCAAAAATGAACTAAAAATGGCATATAAGTTTGAAAAGTTGAATTTGAAAATTGGTTTGGAGGATCTAGGAATCCAAAATAGGTCATCCAATATATCATTTTGATTGGAAACATTATTTTGAGAACTTTGGTTCAAATAGATTTTCCATTTGAGGCCTAAAAAAGGGACTTTCTTTGTAAACCTATTACTTGCATTATAAGGCAATGTTGAAAAACCTTACACAAGCCAAATGTAAGGGCTGATTTCCTTCATACACACTTAATATCTCATGTAAAGACATATTCAAGGGATTTTGGCAAGGTATGAAAGAAGATGTCATGATATTTCAAGTTCTCATGTGGTGGTATTTTCAACACTTTCTAGATGATTCTAGAATGATCTAGTTGTTTCCATCCATCATTATAAAAAGAGTGAAGCACAAGGAGAAAAAGGTTGGTGATAGCAAGAGGATTCAGAGGGGAAAGAAAGAGAGAGGCAGCCATTGAAGAGGTTTCTTCAAAGTGAAGCAATTCTGATTTTCTTCCATTGTAGATCTTCCCCTTCATCACAAGTGCAAACAGAAGGCTATTGATCATCCAAGGACCATTTGGAGGAAGTTTCAAGGCCTGAAAGCAACCACACGAGTCTCCACCATAACCTCTTGACAGGTTTTTCCTCTTCTCTCTTTCACTGTAATTATGCATAGGTAGATCGCATGTTAGGTTTAGAATGGCTAGGCTAGACTAGGTGATGAAATTCTGAAGGTTAGAGCAAGATCCATGGAGTTTCATAACAGGTGTTAGTTTCTTTAATCTTCAAGAACAGGTCGTGTGGTGAGTATTAGTTAGCATGTTATTGCTTAATGAGATCAGGGTAACGTGTAGAACATAATTGCATCATTAGAATTAAGAATCCTCATGATCAATATCAGTGAAAATGGTGGAACCATGAACTTCATCCATTCGGTTTGTGAGTTTTAAGAAGATTCAATGGAAAATAGGAGCATAGTTGTGTTCCTGGTGATTAATAGATCAACTTTGCTTTTGGAACTTTTGACTTTCATTGAGTATGGAGGGAGAACGAGCGAGGAGAAAAAGCGTGCATGGAAGCTGCGTCTGAAAACCCTAATTGCAATTTGGGGAAGACGGTCTTTTGGCCATTGGATTGAGTCCACGCTGTTGACTGGGGAATGGATCGGACGGATGAGGTTCAAACTTAAAAACGGAGGGAACCCTAAACCAAAGCGCGTCGTTTTGTTTAATGAGAAACCGTGGGCTCAGAAGTGAATGCTATCCACACCACCCCTTGATTCTGGCCCACCAAAATTCAACTAGCGCGTCCTGCTACTCACACCCCTCCCTCATTTTCTTTATTTTTTATTTTTTATATTGTTTTACATTTTTCATGAACTTTAAAATTCATTAAAAATTGATAAATGATGATTTTTCACTCATTCTTTTTTCTAGGTTTAGATAATTTTGTGTAGAAAAATATAAAAATAAAAATGAAATTTTATTTTTAATGTGGAATTTTTAGTGATATTTTCTTTTAAATAGGGTATTTTATTTCTTTTAGTTTGTACCTTATCTTGTGGAATTTGTTTTAGGACCTTCCTTTAGTCTTTTTAATTCATTCTTTTTTGTGTAATTAGATATTGAACCCTAGTTTCATGTAGGATTTATACCTTGATTTTAGAAA
>OZ012735.1:690392721-690395221 GCA_963859935.3 Lathyrus sativus
ACACACACACACACGCGCGCGCGCACACACAAACACGCAGGCATGCAGGCACGCACGCACGCGCACACACTCACTTGCGTAGACACACACACAAGCGCGCGCGTGCTCGCACACTTAGGCACACACACACAACACACGCGCGCGCACACTCAGACACACACACACACACACACGCACACGCACGCGTGGGCACGCGCGCGCACACACACTCACGTGCTAACTTACACACTCACGCACACACACACGTGTGCGCACACTCACATGCATACACGCACATGCGTGCACACAAACACGCCCGTGCACACACTGACACACACACGCGTGTGTGCCCACACTCACACATACACACCTGCGCAGCCACGCATGCACGCACGCACGTGCACACACATACACACCTGCACAGACACACACACACACACACACACACACATACACACGTGCGCGCATACTTAGATACACACAAAAAAACACACGCGCGCCCACACATAGACACACGCGTGCACGCACGTATACGAACACGCGCGCGCACACACACACACACGCCCGCACGCACACACTAACGCACGCCGCTCGCACACACACTTACACACGCATACACACAAACACACGCGCGCGCACGCACCCTCATGCACACACGGGTTCGCACAACGACATAAACACGTGCGCACGCGCACACACACACACATGCACACACACACACACATACACGCACACACACAGACGCACACATGCACTTGCGTTCTTATAAACACACGCGTGCATGCGCAGATACATACACACACACGCACACACACACACACGTGCGCGCGTGCACACACACACACAAACACACATACACACATATACACATAAACTCACACAAACACCCAGGCACGCACGCACGCGCACACACACACACACACACAATTGCGCATACACACACACGCACACTTACGCTCACACACACACACGCATGCGCTCACACTTAGACACACACACAAACACACGTGCGTGCACACACAGACACATGCGTGCGCGTACCTAAATGCTAACGGGCACACAAGCACGAACGCACGCACGTACGCATGCACTGACACACACACACGTACGCACGCACGCACACATAAACACACAGGCAAGCACGCACACGCACACACACACCCCTGCGCAGACACACACGCGTGCGCGCACACATGGGCACACACACACAACACACGCACACACACACACACACACAAACACACGCATGCGCGGACACACACAAACACTCATATGCGCGCGTGGACACACGCGCACGTACGCACGAATGCACTAACGGACGCCGCTCGCGCACACACATACACACGCATACACACACATCCACACACACACACACACACACGCGCGCATACACACACACACGTGCGCACACACGCACGC
This sequence comes from Lathyrus sativus, assembly GCA_963859935.3. NCBI lineage: Eukaryota > Viridiplantae > Streptophyta > Magnoliopsida > Fabales > Fabaceae > Lathyrus > Lathyrus sativus. Next base: position 690,394,120 of record OZ012735.1, read on the forward strand.
ACACACACATACGCACTTGGGTGCACACAAACACACCAGTGCACACACAGACACACACACACAGACACGCACACACAGACACACACACAAAAACACACACGCGCGCGTGCACGCACACACACACACAAACATGCAGGCACGCAAGCACGCACGTACACGCACACACATACGCACCTGCGCAGACACACGCACACACACGCGTGCGCGCACACTTAGACACACACACACAAACAATTAAACACACATGCGCGTGCACATATAGACACATACACACACAGACACACGCGTGCACGCATGTAAAGGCACAGGCGCACACACATACACACGCACGCATGCATGCGCTAACGCACGCCACTCGCACACATCTACATACACACGCACACACACACATACGCACACACACACACACACACACACACACACACGTGTGCACACGCACACACACACACACGCACACATACACACGCGTGCGCCCACAGGCGCGCACAACCGCACATACACACGTGAGCACGCACACACACACACACACACACAGACGTATACATGCACTCGCGTGCACATAAACACGCGCGTGCACACACAGACACACACACACACGCACACACACGCACAGGCACAGACACACACACACACGCATGCACATACTCTCTCACACACACACGCGCACGCACATACACACACACACACACAAGCACACACACACACACACACACGGGCGCACATACAAACACATGTGCGCGCACACATACACATACAAACACGAACACGCGCGCGCGTGCGCTCAATGATAGACACGCGTTCGCGCACATATGCACACACGGACACGCACAGACAGACACACACACACGCAGATACAAACGCGCGTGCACACACTCATACACACGCACACACACACACGTACACGCGCACACACACACACACACACGTGCACGCACACTCTCTCTCTCACACACACAAACACAGACACGGGTGCGCGTGTGCACAAACGGTCACCCACGCGCACACACACGCGTGTGCACACACACGCGTGTGCACACACACATACGCGTGGGCACATTCTCTCTTTCACACATACATACACGCGCACACACACACACACACG
>OZ012735.1:690397721-690400221 GCA_963859935.3 Lathyrus sativus
GCGTGTGCTTGCGCCCTTACGTACACACGTACTTACACACACACATGCATGCGCACGCACTTACACACACATGCATGCGCACGCACTTACACACACACGCATGCGCACACACTTACACACACACACGCATGCACACGCACTCACACACACAACCACACGCGCGCGCGCTCACACGAATACACACATAGGCGTGCACGCGCACACACACACACACACACACACACACACACACTCTCTCTCTCTCTCTCACACACACACACACACACACAAACGTGCGAACACGCGCATACTCACACACACACGCACACACGCACACGTGCACACACGCACACGCACATGTGCTCACACACACATACAGACATACACACACACACACACACGTACGCACACACACACACACACACACACACACACATGCACAAACATACATACAAACACGCGCGTGCATACACATACACACGCGTGCGCACACTGTCACACATACGCACACGCACGCACGTGCTCACACACACACATATACACAAACACACGCGCACACGTAATCACACACACGTGTGCGCACACACATACACACACACACGCACAAACGCACGAACGCAAGCACACATGCACGCATGCATGCCCTGACACACACACACACACACGCACACACAAACACGCAGGCACGCATGCACGCGCACACACACACACACCTGCGCAGACACACACACAAACGCACGCACGTGCTCGCACACTTAGGCACACACACACACACACACACACACAACACGCACGCATGTGTGTGTGCGCATGTGTGTCTATGTGTGTGTGTATGTGTGTGTGTGTGTGCGAGCAGCGTGTGCTAGTGAACGCGTGCGTGCGTGCCTGTGTGTGTGTGTGCGCGTGTCCATGTGTGTGCGCGCGCACACAAATACACACACACACACCCACCCACACAAACGCGTGCGTGAACGCACACAAACACTCGCATGCGCGCACGCACGCACACGCAAGCACGCACACATGCACTTGCGCACGCTGCTCGCACACATACATACACACACACACGCACAAACACACATGCATACACACACAGACACACACGCACACGTACACACACGCACGCTCACGCGCACACACACACACACGCACTCACATGCACATAAACACGCCCGTGCATACACACACACACACATGCACACACACACACACAGACGCGTACACACACACACACACACATACACAGCTGCGCAGCCACGCATGCACACACGCTCATGCACAGACATACACACCTGCACACACACACACACACACACACACACACACACACACACACACACACACGTGCGCGCACACTTAGACCCACACACACAAACACACGCGCGCCCACACAAAGACACACAGACACGCACGCACGCACGTATTCACTAGCGCACGCCGCTCGCACAAACACATACACACGCATACACAAACAGACACACGCGCGCACACACCCACACGCGTGCGCACACTGGCTCGCACAACCACACACACACACACGTGCGCATGCACACACGCACACGCATGCACACACGCACACGCATGCAGACATACACACATGCACACGCACAGTCACACACATGCACTCGCGTGCTTACAAACACGAGCGTGCACACACAGACACAGACACAGACACACACACACACACACGTGCTCACACACACACACACACACGCGCATACTTAGACACACATACACGCGTGCGCACACTCTCTCACACACAAACACACACACACACACACACACACACACAGACAAACACACACACACACACACACACACACGTGCGCGCACACACAAACACGTGCACGCACACGCACACGAACACGCACGTGCGTGCCCACAAACACACACGCGCGCGCACACATATGTACACACACGCACACGCAGAGACACACACACGCATACACAAACGCGCGTACAAACATACACACACACACGCGCACACACACACACACACACACACACTCACACGGACACACACACACACACACACGTGCGCGCGCGTGCGTACGCGCTCTCACACAAAGACACACACGCGCGCGATCGCACAGCGTTGCGCGTGCATACGAACACGCGCGTGCACATACGCACACACACACACACACACACACACGTAAGCACACACACACGTGCACACATTCTCTCTCTCTCTCTCTCACATACACACACACAGGCACACACACACACACGCACAGATGGACGCACACACGCACGCACGCATGCACGCGCTCACACATAGAAACACGCACATGCTCGTGTGTGCATACACACACACCCAAGCACACGCGCAAACTCACACACACACACGCTCGCGCTCACACTCATACACACGCGCGCTCACGGGCACACGCACACACACACACGTGCTCACACACAAGCACGCACAGACAAACACACACACACACACACACACACACACACACACACACACACACACACACACACAAACACACACGTGTGCCCGTGCGCGCATACAAGC
>OZ012735.1:690405221-690410221 GCA_963859935.3 Lathyrus sativus
CACATACGCACACACACACACACATACGCACACCCAAACACACATGCGCGCGCACGTGTGGACACAGTTACACATAAACGCATGCGCACACACATACACACACACATGCACGCTCGCAGGCACACACCCCCACACACACACACGGGCGCAAACGCGTGCACACACACACACAGAGACACGCACACGTGCACACACACGCATACACACACACGCACACACACAAACACACGTGGTCACACACACACACACACACACACACACACTCTCTCTCTCTCTCTCTCTCACACACACACACAGAGACATACAAACACACACACACACACACGTGCACACACATACATACGAACAGGCGGGCGAGCGCACTCACGTGCGTGCACACATGCACACACGTAAACACGCGTGCGCACACTCACACACAAACACATACACACGCGTGCGCACACCCACACCCACACACACTCGCACACACGTCCGCCCAGATGCACACACACACACACACAAACATGCACGCACACGTAAACACACACAGGCGTGTGCGCACAAACACACACACACTCACGCACTCATACACACACACACACACGCATACACACACAAACACGCACACACATACGCACACACGCACACACACAAACACACACGCGCGCGCGCCCCTGCACCCAAACACACAAGCATGCACGCCCTCACGCGCGTGCACACACACACACACATGCACTCTCGCACGCACGCACACACACACACACACATGTGCAAACGAGCACACACACACACAGACACACGCACACACACACACACACACAGACACACACGCGCACACACATACACGTGCTCACACACACACACTCTCTCTCACTCTCTCACACACACACACACACACAAACTTACACACACGTGCGCGCGCAAACACACAAACACAAACAAAAGCGTGCGCATACCCAAACACACACGCGCGCGCACACACACACACACACACACACACAAACACGCGTGCACACGTAAACAAAAACACGTGTGTGTGCACAAATACACACACACGCATACAATCACATACACACGCGCGCGCACACACACATTCACGCAGACACGCTGGCACGCACGCACGCGCACATACACACATACACACACGCACGTACGCACGCATGCACAAACACACACACACACACACACACAAACACGCGTGTACACACACACACACACAAACAAACACGCGTGTACACACACACACGCGCGCGCGTGCGCGTACACACATACACAAACACACAGGCATGCAAGCGCGCACACACACACACACTTGCGCAGACACACACAAAAACACACACGCGCGTGCGCGCATACTTAGACACACACACACGCGCGCGCACACACACAGATACACACACAGAAACATGTGTGCGTGCACGTACACGCTCACGCGCACATGCACACAAACACACGCACGCATGCACTAACGCACGTCGCTCACACACACATATACATACGCACACACACACACGCGCGCGCGCGCACGCGCACACACACACACACACGCGTGCGAACATGCGCGCGCATACACACACGTGCGCACTTACACACACACACACACACACACGCACACACGAAATCGCATGCACACAAACACACACGTGCACACACAAACACACACGCACACACACACACATGCGCGTGCGGGCACACACACATATACACACCGGCGCAGCCACGCATGCAAGTACGCACGCGCACACATATACACACCTGCACAGACACACACACACACACACACACACACACACACTCGTGCACGCACACTTAGACACACACACAAACACACGCGCGCCTACACACAGACACACGCGTGTGCGCACGTAAACAAACACGCGCACGCACACACGTATTCACTAACGCACGCCGCTTGCACACACACATACACACGTATACACACACACACACACACACACACACAGAGACACGCGAGCACGAACACTCACACGCGTGCGCACACGGGCTTGCACAACCACACACACACACATGCTCGCGCACACACACACACACGCATGCACACTAATACACATACACACAACACACGCGCGCGCACACACAGACACACACACACACACACGCGTGCGCGCACGCACCCAAACACTCGCATGCGCACGCGCACATAGATATACGCACACACGCACACACATACAAATAATCGCATGGGCGCGCGCACCCACACACCCGTGTGCACACACACACACACGCAAGCACGCACACACACACACACGCGTGAGCATATTCTCTCTCTCACACACATTCACACACACGCACAAACACACACATGCGCACACACACACACACACACATGGACGCACGTACGCACGCACGCATCCACGCGCACACACACACCCAAGCGTGCATGCACGCACACACTCACACGCACACACACACACACATACATGGACGCACGCAAGCATGCGCGCGCGCACACGCACACACACACGTGCTCACACAAAAACACACACACACACATACACACGCGTTCCCGTACGCGCGTACTTGCGAGCACACACACGCACACATGTACATACACACACATGCACACACACACACATGCACAAACATACGCACATACAAACACACGCACGCGCGCGCACATCCAAACACACACGCACGCGCGCTTGCAGACACACTTACACATACACGCATGCGCATACAGACACACACACACATGCACGCTCGCACGCACACACACACACACACACACACGTAAACACACACACACATGTGCGCATAAATATACACACACGCACTCATGCACTCACACACGCACATACATAAACACACACACACACACACACGCATACAAACACGCAGACAAACAAGCACACACGCACGCGCACACACACACACACACGAACGTACACACGCACGCACGCACATGTTCAAACACATACACGCGTGCATGCGCACACACACACACACACAAACACGCAGGCACGCACGCACACGCGCGCACACACACACACACATACGCGTGGGCACATTCTCTCTTTCACACATACATACACGCGCACACACACACACACACGCGTGCGCACATACACACACACGTGTACACACATAGACACGTGTACACACACACGCACACGCATACACACACACACACAAACACACACGTGCGCGCGCCCACTCAAACACCTAAGCGCGCGTGCACTCACCCACGTGTACACACACGCACACACGTACGCACACACAAACACACACACACACACACACACAGAAGCACACATACACGCATGCGCACACACATACACACACACACATGCACGATCGCACGCACACACATAGACACATGCGCACACACACACACACACACACAAGCGCGCGCACGCATACACACACGCGTGCGGAAACTCTCTCTGTCACACACACACACACACTCACGTGTGAAAAAGCGTACACACACACAGACACACGCACACGTGCACACACCCACAAACACACACACACACACACGCACACACACACACACACACACACACGCACACACACACACACACACGTGCTCACACTCTCTCTCTCTCATACACACACACACACGTGTGCACGCAAACACACACACACACGTGCACACACACACACACACACATACGAACAGGCGCGCACACACACACACACACGTGCACACACACTCACACACGCACACACGCGTGGGCACACTCACACACAAACACATACACACGTGTGCACACAGCCACATGCGCACACACTTGCGCACACACGCACACACAGACACAGACACACACACACACACACGCGCACACACATGGACAGACACACACACACACACAGGCGCGTGCGCATACTCTCTCTCTCTCACACACAGACGCACACACAAACCCACACACACAGACGCACACACACACACACACACACACACACACACACGTGCGCATGCACACACATACACACACACACACACACGTGCGCGCACACATACACATACACACACGAACACGCGTGCGCTCACTGACAGACACGCGTGCGCGCACATACACACACGCACACGCACAAACAAACACACACACACGCACACGCATACACAAACGCGCACACACACACACACAGACACACACACACACACACACACTCACACGCACACGCGCACACTTACGCGCATGCGCGCACACTCTCTCTCTCACACACACAAACACACACACGCATGCGTGCGTGCACACCCAGTCACACACGCGCGCACGCACACACGTAAGCACACACATACGCGTGGGCACATTCTCTCTCTCTCTCTCACACACACACACACATGCACACACACACACACACGTGCGCACATACACACACGCACGCACACATGTACACACGCACGCTTGCACGCACACAAACATACAAACACGCACAAGCGTGTGTATGCACACAAACACACACAAATGCGCTTACACAAACACACACACAAACACACACACGCGCCCGACGCGTGTACGCGTTTGCACCCACACATGCACACACACACACACACATACGCACATACACACACACAAACACGTGCGCCCGCGCACACCTAAACACATAAGAGCGCGCGTGTGCACGCACTTACACATACACGCATGCGCACACACATACACACACACATGCACGATCGCACGCATACATATACACACGTGCGCACACACACACACACATAGACACAAGCGCGCGCATGCATAGACACACATGTGCGCACACTCTCTCTATCACACACACACACACACACACGTGCGCAAACGCGTACACACACACACACACAGACACACGCACAAACACACACACAGTCACACACACACACACGTGCACGCGCAAACACACACACACACATGTGCACACATACACACGAACAGGCGCGCGCGCACACTCACTCACATGCACACACACTCACACACGTACACACGCGTGCGCACACTCACACACAAACACATACACACGCGTGCACACACGCACACACGTGCGCACACACGCACACACACACACAAACACGCGCA
>OZ012735.1:690417721-690430221 GCA_963859935.3 Lathyrus sativus
AGGCCTCCTTTGGGGGATTCCATACCAACGGGTTCAGGATCCCAGAATGCGCCTAGTTCTTCCACCATGGGACACGCCAGACCCTTGGGAACCCCTCCCCCTGGAGGAAATACATTCAGGCCATATCTGAATTATTCTCAGCCTTTGGTTGGGAGAGAACAACCGTACGGAATGCCAACTTCAATGATGGCAAGCCTACATAATTCGTCACCATTATTCTCTGATGCCATGGTTCAAGTGTCATCACCATTGCAGGGATCAGGATATGGTGGAAATGGAAATAGAATGAATCAAATTCCACCAGGTTTTCATATGCCCGCTATGACAAACCATTCTGCACAAGTAATCCGTCAACAGATGGATGAAAGCAATCATGATATGGTGCAGGCTTTGACACAACAAATGGGAGAAGTGTTCAATCCCTTAATACAAAACACTACCCAAACAAACCAAATATTGGCAGAACAGATGGCACGCATTGCTGATTTTTTTGGAGTCCCACAAGCACAACAAAGAATGCAATTAAACCAGAATCCTGCCAATAGGGCTGTCGAAGAGGAACTCACTATAAACCAAAGGCCCTTAGGGAACCCTCAGGAAAATCCCAGGGGGCAAGAGGTGATGGTCGAACAGCCTAATGTAGAAGAGCCTATTCGACAAGAACCAAGAAGGATAATAGTCCAGAGAAACCAAAATGCTGACGAAGTGTTACAGCAGAGAATGCGTTACAATAACATGCCTGTCGAAAATAATATTGCCACCATGGTAGAGAGAATAATGGCACAAAACGGAGTAAACGTAGGATTACAAAGGCCTAGTTATACTTCCCCCTTGTCTGAATTTATCTTACAACAAGAGTTACCACCAAGGTGGAAAGTCCCCAAATTCACAAAATTTTCAGGGGATACTAGTGAATCCACCATAGAACACGTGGCACGTTATTTGATAGAAGCGGGAGAGATTGCTAATAACGAGAACTTAAGGGTGAAGTATTTCCCAAGTTCTTTGACAAAAAACGCTTTCACATGGTTTACGTCACTTCCTCCAACTTCAATTTTTACTTGGGCCCAGTTAGAGAGATTGTTCCATGAACAATTTTATATGGGACAAACCAAGATAAGTTTGAAAGAGTTGGCAAGTGTCAAAAGAAAATTTTCTGAACCCATAGATGACTATTTGAATAGGTTTAGATTATTAAAAGCCAGATGCTTTACGCAAGTGCCGGAACAAGAACTAGTCGAAATGGCTGCAGGAGGTCTTGATTATTCCATAAGGAAAAAACTGGATACCCAATATCTGAGAGACATGGCACAGTTGGCAGACAGAGTAAGGCAGATAGAAAGACTAAAAAATGAGAAATTTAGATCAAATAAAAACAAGAAGGAAAGAGTGGCCTATGTAGGAATGGTTCAAGATGATTACGACGAAAACGAACCAGTCATTTTCGACCAGCAAGAAATTGATCTTGCAGAATTAAAGCAAGGCCCTCCATATTCTCGTAAAGTTTTAGCCCCGTCGAATGGAAAAAGTCCAGTCGAAATGGAAAAGAATGACAGGTTCCCTAAAAGAACCTATACATTCGACATCACCAAGTGTGATGAGATATTTGATTTACTAGTCAAAGATGGTCAGTTAATAAAACCAGCAGGCACTAAAGAGCCTCCTATAGACCAACAGAAAAAGAGAGGTTTTTGCAAATACCATAATTTCTTGGGTCATAAAACTTCTCAATGTTACCTTTTCAGGGATCTTGTTCAAAATGCAATCCAAAGTGGAAGGTTGAAGTTTGGAGACAAAGGCAAGCAGCAGATGAAGATTGACTCCAATCCCATGCAGATTGTGGAGGCAAATTATGCTGAGCCAGAAATGGTAAACGTAGTCGAAATGGAGATCATGGCAGAAGAAAATTCTGAAATGGTAGGAGTTACTGAAAGTTTCGACACCAACTTCACCATGATAGAAGCTGCTGAAGGTTTCGACACCCATGTCAATGTGGTGGAAGAAGGTGATAATTCTGCTGGCCAGGCTGAGGCAAAAGAAGTCAAAGTTTCTGAAGACTTCGACAGTGAGAATGCCACTGAAACTACTGAAGGTTTCAACGGAAGAAATGCAGTCAAAGTGGGAAGAAGCTTCGACAAGAAAAACCGTGAAAGAGATGCTGAGCAAGGGGTGATCTGGGACACTTTGGGAGAGTCAAATGGGAAATTCGACTTCATGGTGAAATATTCAGCACCACCAAGCTCCGAAACAGATGCCAACGAAATCAAACCCACAGGATGGGGAGATTCTTTCAAAAGGGATGACGAAGAGGAGGATAGCAAAACCCTCGCTGCCCAAACAGAGGTCACTGAAGGCCCTGACCAAGAGGAGATTAAAACACCAGGGACTGATGACAATTCCCTCACTGTCAAACAAATGAACAGTGATACCACCAAAAATGAAGAACATCCTGTCGAAAGGGTTGCACATTGCTGCAAATACATCTATAAGGGCTTACACCCAAAAGGCAATGTTAGTCAGTCAAAGGAGGACATCCCAGAGGAAATCATGCTAGTCGAAAAAATGAACAAATTGAAAATTACAACTGAACAGAGTGCTGGGATTCATATGGTGGAAATCACTCAAAAGGGAGGACCAGACATCGACAAGGGAAAGAAGCGTCAAGAGGAGCATCAGAAGCTGGTTTACCCAGAAGAGAACGAGAGTCTGGTTGAATTCATCCAGAGGTGTCAAAGGAAGAATGCAGAAGTCATGCTTTGCCCAAGATGCAGTGCTGTGTTCGACAAGAAAGCAGCTGATGACTTAGAAGCAGCAGTAAAGACCCAGAGGAAAAGAAATTGGGGAACAGTCCCACCAACCAGAAACGAAAGATTCGACCCAAGGAGAGGGGAGCATCACAGTCAAGGGGTCGGAGAAAGACGTTTCAACACTTACAAACCATCCAACAGGCCAAATGATGACAAATGGGTTCAGCCTATAAGGGATGTCCAAGGTCAGAAGAGATGGAAGAGTTTTGAAGTGAACAGGGGTCCTTCCATGGAAGTTAAAAAGGAGGCAAAGCCAAAATACGTCTCTGAAAACTACAAAGGGAAGAATCCTATGTCCAGATCCCAATGGAGAAGATTCCAAAGGCAGAAGAAAATTGAAAAGAAAACTGTAGAGTACCAAAAGGTTGGGCAGAAGGAAGCTGAATCAAGCAAATGTGTGCAGATTACGAACAAGGGAATGCCCCTGGCAGAAAAAGAAATCATTCAGAAGAATGGATCTGGTAACACCACAGAGATGCAGAAAACAAACAATAGAATGCCAGTGGACGAAGAAGTCACAGATGAATTTGGTTCAGAATCAGATGCTTCTTTCGACGTAACTTGCAATGTGGTTTCTGTACTGCCCAGAGACTTCGACAGGATAATGGAAGTCGAAGACGAAGAGGATGACATGATAGATGATAGCATAAGCTTGAAGCCTGTATGCTACTACATAATGAACAATGGCTGTGTCGAAGAGCAAAATGCCTTCTTCGAAAAGCCAGATGATGCAATGAAGGCTCACTTAAAGCCTCTCTTCATAAAAGGAAAGGTAGAAGGTGTAGGTGTCAACAAAATTCTGATAGATGGCGGAGCAGCTGTAAATTTAATTCCTCATTACATGATAAGGAGAGTTGGAAAAGATGACTCCGACACTAAACCTCACAATATGGTGTTGTCCAACTATGAAGGTAAAGTGGGAACAACACTGGGAGTAATACAATTGAACTTGACTGTGGGATCCATCACCAGGCCTACAATGTTTGTGGTGATAGCATCAAAAGCAAATTACAACTTGCTGTTGGGAAGAGAATGGATCCATGGGATTGGGGCTGTGCCATCCTCCATGCATCAAAGAATAGCAATCTGGAGGCCAGATGGGATTGTCGAAAACATTGAAGCAGATCAGAGTTACTTCACAGCTGATGTGAACAATATCACTAGTCGTAACTTCGACAAGAACCTAGCCCATATAGCACCATGCAATCCTGCGGCTTTCGACCTGACAGCTTCCGACAACGCTTACTGTTCCATGTACCTCCATCCTACACATGGTTTCCAGTGGGATAAAGAAATAATTGGGGAAACAAATTACACTTGGGAAACTGCCCACGTCAACCCAACTGGATGGGGAAGTGAATTCAGTGAAAATGACTGAAATTTCAGCAATGGAAAGGATTTCGGCTTATATAGCCGAAAAACAACACAAAGCGGCCCTTGAGGCTGAAGTAAGAAATATGGCTGTCGAAGCCAGCACTCAGGTTGTCGAAGGACAACACCCTCAAGAAAATATTGAGGAGCAACATGCAAATCAGAGTTTTGAAGAAGACTCAAATGGTGAATGGCAGAACCAAAGACTTGATGCCATTTATGATGACGAACCTTTGGGGTTCGAAAAGGATCCAAACTCCACCAATATGAAAATGGTGGCACAGGATCCCTTAGAGGAGATTAATCTAGGACTGGGGGCAGAGAAAAGGCCCACTTACATCAGTGCCAAGTTGAATCCTCAACTCAGAATCGAAATAATCCAGCTGCTGAATGAGTTTAAAGACTGCTTCGCATGGGATTATGACGAAATGCCTGGTTTAGACAGAAGTTTGGTGGAATTGAAGTTGCCAATTCTGGAAGGGAAGAAGCCAATAAAACAGACCCCCAGACGCTTTGCACCTGAAATTCTGTCGAAGATCAAAGAAGAGGTCGAAAGACTTCTAAAATGCAAATTCATCCGTACAACAAGGTATGTCGAATGGATTGCTAATATTGTTCCTGTGATTAAGAAAAATGGCGCACTAAGGGTGTGTATTGATTTTAGAGATCTAAACTCAGCCACCCCTAAGGATGAGTATCCTATGCCAGTAGCAGAAATGCTAGTAGATTCTGCAGCAGGCCATGAGTATTTAAGTATGCTTGATGGCTATTCTGGTTATAACCAGATTTTTATTGCTGAAGAAGACGTTCCAAAGACAGCTTTTCGTTGTCCAGGAGCAATAGGAACATATGAATGGGTGGTAATGCCCTTTGGTTTGAAAAATGCTGGAGCTACTTACCAAAGGGCTATGAATTCTATTTTTCACGATTTCATTGAAGCGTTTATGCAAATTTATATAGATGACATTGTGATTAAATCTGCTTCAGGCTTCGACCATATTAACCATCTTCGACAGTCCTTTGAAAGGATGAGGAAGTTTGGTTTGAAAATGAATCCTCTTAAATGTGCTTTTGGTGTGCAGGCTGGGGATTTCTTAGGCTTTGTGGTCCACAAAAAGGGGATTGAAATCAATGAAAACAAAGCTAAAGCAATAATGGAGGCAAAAGCGCCATCGACAAAGAAGGAATTGCAGTCTCTACTAGGGAAAATCAACTTCCTCAGAAGATTTATCTCCAACCTTAGTGGAAAGACTCAGGCCTTCTCACCCTTGCTTCGACTGAAGAAAGAGGGTTTCACTTGGGGGCAAGAGCAACAAGCTGCTTTCGACAAGATCAAGGAGTATTTGGCAAATCCCCCAGTCTTAATATCTCCTTGCCGAAAAAGAAGCATGAGGCTCTACATATCAGCATCTGACAGAACATTAGGAAGTATGCTTTGTCAAGAAGATGAACATGGCGTCGAAAGAGCCATTTACTATCTCAGCAGGGTCTTGAATGATGCTGAAACTAGGTATAGCATGATAGAAAAATTATGTTTATGTGTATATTTCTCTTGTATGAAATTAAAGCATTATATAAAACCCGTTGATGTACATATATCTTCTCATTTCGACGTAATAAAGCATATGTTGTCTAAGTCTATTTTACATAGTCGAATTGGAAAATGGGCTTTAGCCTTAACTGAATATTCTTTAAAATATATGCCTCTAAAAGCTGTTAAAGGGCAAGTAGTTGCTGACTTTATAGCTGACCACTCCATACTTGGAGAGGAGACAAATTATGTCGAAAAAGAGCCTTGGAGGTTATATTTTGATGGTTCCAGTCATAAAAATGGAACAGGTGTTGGGGTGTTAATTATTTCTCCCAATAAAGTTCCAACAAAGTTCAAGTACAAAATAGAAGGATTCTGTTCAAACAATGAGGCAGAATATGAAGCCTTAATTGTTGGACTTGAAATCTTGTTGGAACTGGGGGCAACAGAGGTCGAAATAATGGGTGACTCTGAATTGGTGATAAAACAATTGACGAAAGAGTACAAATGTGTCAAAGAAAATTTGATCATGTACTTTGTGATAGCCAACAGACTCCTCAAGAGATTCGACAGCGTAGTTTTTAGACACATCCCCAGATTAGAGAATCAGGAAGCAAATGACTTAGCCCAGCTGGCTTCAGGGTATAAAGTGTCGAAAGAAAATCTGTTGAAGTTTGTCGAAGTGAGAGGAAAAGTTTTATCTACTAAGCTGTCCCCATCTGATTTAGAGACAATAAGATTGGGATATGGTGATCAAGAAAACTTTGAGATTTTCAATGTGGGTAATCTAGAGGATGGAGATTGGAGAAAACCCATTAAAGATTATTTGCAAAATCCAAGTCAAACAGTCGAAAGGAAGATAAAGTACAGAGCCTTAAGTTATGTGCTCTTTGGAAATGAACTGTTTAAAAAGACTGCAGAAGGAGTTCTACTAAAATGCCTTGGAGAGACTGAAGCATACATAGCTTTGTCGAATGTACACAGTGGTGCATGTGGTGCCCACCAAGCAGGACATAAAATGAAATGGCTATTATTTCGACAAGGAATGTATTGGCCAACCATGTTGAAAGATTGTGTCGAATTCGCAAAGGGTTGTCAGGAATGTCAAATTCATGCAGGCATACCCCATGTGCCAGCAAGTGAGTTACATTCTATTATAAAGCCGTGGCCATTCAGAGGTTGGGCTTTAGATTTGATTGGTGAGATTCGACCAGCTTCTTCAAAAGGGCAGAAGTACATTTTAGTAGGAGTAGACTATGTCACTAAATGGATTGAAGCCATACCTTTGACAAATGTAGATCAGGAAGCAGTCATAGATTTCATCCAGAAACACATAGTGTATAGATTTGGAATACCAGAGACTATAACCACTGATCAAGGATCTGTGTTTACTGGCAGAAATATGCAAGCATTTGCAAGAGAGACAGGTTTTAAGTTGTTGACTTCGACACCTTATTATGCCCAAGCAAATGGCCAGGTCGAAGCAGCCAACAAAGTGGTGATAAACTTGATAAAGAAACATGTGGGTAAAAAACCCAGAAATTGGCATAAGACCCTGGATCAAATCCTTTGGGCTTGTCGAACCTCTCCTAAGGAAGCAACTAACTCCACCCCATTTAAATTAACCTATGGACATGATGCAGTATTGCCTGTCGAAATCTGTTTACAGTCAATACGAATTCAAAGACATCATGAGATTCCATCTGAAATCTATTGGAGTATGATGATGGATGAATTGGTTGATTTAGACGAAGAAAGGTTGCGTGCTTTAGAATTAATAAGAAGGCAGAAAGAGAGAGTTGAAAAGTTTTATAACAAAAAAGTAAAATTTAAAGCCTTTTTAGTAAATGATTTAGTCTGGAAAGTGATCTTGCCCATGGAGAAGAAAGACAGAGTGATGGGAAAATGGTCCCCTAAGTGGGAAGGACCTTTCAAAATTTTAAGAGCTTTTTCCAATGGTGCATACGAAGTCGAAGAAATAGAAAAAGATAGAAGAGTGATGAAAATAAATGGGAAATACTTAAAAAAGTATAAACCAACACTGCACGAAATAAAAATAAGAACAAACTAAATTACAAAGGAAACTTGTCTTCGCCAAACAAATGGCGTAAAATAGCATTACATATAAAAGTGCTAGAAGGAAATATCCCAAAACAAGTAAAATTCCTAAGTCCTATTACAAAATCACTGTCGAAGGAATGTGGTTTTGAGCTCGTCGAATTTTTTCTTTTGGAGTTGAATTCGACGCTCACAAAGGCTTTTGCTGACAGTCATTTCGTCAAGCTCCCTGTGAAGTCGCTGGGCTGTTTCTGCATGTTGTAGCCCCTTCTGGAGCTCACTGTCTATTGCTTCCTGATTTGGTTTTTGAAGAGAGGCCTGGCGTTCTTTTTCTTGGAGGATTTTTCTTTGGAGATCAGCAATTTGGGCTTGGTAGGCTTGAATATTGCTTTCACAATCAGCAGCAGCTTTGGTGTATTCGTCAGAAAGCTTATTCAGCTCTGAAATCCTTTCTGTCGAAGAAGCCACTGTGTTCCATGCTGAAACTTGCTCCTCAGACTTGGCTGTGGTCTTTCGGGAGAATTCTTTTTGTCGAATCAGATCAGCGCTGGCAGAATCAATCAAAGATATCAAATCCATCACCAGATGGCTTTCCTCAGTCGAAGCCTCCAGCAAGTTGGCACTTTTTAGGAGCTTCTTCAGATCATATTGAGCAGAAGTATTCTCAGCCAAGACCTCAAACAGGTCAACTCCAAGGATCCTTGCCTTGATCTCATCCATGATGACATTAATTGGTTGAAGGTCGGAAGTGGCCCCTGAAGCTGTCGAACCACTGGCAGAAGAA
This sequence comes from Lathyrus sativus, assembly GCA_963859935.3. Classification (NCBI taxonomy): domain Eukaryota; kingdom Viridiplantae; phylum Streptophyta; class Magnoliopsida; order Fabales; family Fabaceae; genus Lathyrus; species Lathyrus sativus. The sequence goes on from OZ012735.1 coordinate 690,426,273, forward strand.
TCGTGGAAGTTATGCCTGGTGTCGAGTAAAGCTTTTAAGTATTCAAAGGGTTTTCTAGCCTTCAAACTCTCAATTTCTTCATGGGATAAACTCGTCGAAGCAGTGCCCAAAGAGGTTTCGACAGGAGCCTTTGATGAAGGGGGAATGTGTTGAGAGGTTCCTCCAATGCTCAAGTTAACTTCTGGCTGGTTCGACAGAGTAACAACTTCTTCAACATTGTCTTTGTTAGCCATGATGGTGTTAGTTGGATCTGGAGTTTGTACATCCTGAGAAGTGGCATTATCATCAGTGTTTGGTATAGCAGCGGTTGTTGGAAGTGGTACATCTTGATCTGAAATAATCTTTTCGGCAGTGGGGTCTGGTCGAAAGGGAGAGTTGTTGTCGGAAGACTCAGAGTCACTAAGGTCGAATTCATCCAAGGTTTGAGGCCCATGGATCCCTGCATCTGGAGTGGCATCATCCCGGAGTCTTTCAGCCAGAGTCCTCTCAGAATTAGAGGGAGCATGCTCTTCTTGGATTGCAGAGATCTCTTCGACATCAATAACAACCTACAAGAAAAAAAAACACAAAAGAAGAACTTGAAGATAAAGATACATTCAGTCAAGGCTGGATTGGTGATTGTCGAAATGATTACCTGAGGAATTTCAGTATGGGCACTTGAGTCCCCACTTCTTTCGCTCCTTGAAGGAACTTTGTTGACTGGACTGGCAGGTGGGGTTCGTCTTTGGACCAGAGATCTTTGGGACGCCACTGTTTTAATTTTTAAACCTTTGTTTCTTTTCAAAGGCTGGGGTTCAGGGGATTCGTCCTCGGATTCTTCGACGCTTGTTTCTTTTTCTTCTGTTTTCCTTTTCTTTGCCGGGGTACGAGTTACCTATAAGAGAAAGAGAAGAAGTGTTTAGTATAAGAAAGTATGAAGTATACAAATAAGGAGGGATGTTCTGTTTGTGTCGAAACCTTTTTTGTTGTTGAAGGGGTTTTTTCGACTGCTTTTGAAGAAGTTCCTTCGCCAGTAATCTTCCTGACAATTCTAACAGCTGAAAAAGAAAAGTTGCATGAACATTGATATAATAATAAAAGGAGTTAGAAAAAAAAAGAGAAATATGGTCTCTTCGACACCTTCAAGAATGGGTTCGTCTATAGTAACGTGTTCAATCCCAATATGAAGGTGCCCAGTGAAGTTGTGCAGATGATACTTCGTCGCAACCACGCGTTTGGCAAGTTTTTTGTTGCTTTCACGAAGCAGTTTTAAGTCTGATCCACATACAAACCAATCTGGAAATGGAGGACACAAGGCCACTCCAAATTCTGCAGAAGGAAGTGGAGGGAATTTTGGAGGAAAGGTTGTGAATGCAAAGTCGTAGTGTGCATGTGGTGGAAGGGATGAAGGAAACCACAATTGGTCTAATTTCTCTGTGAGTTTGAATTTTAAAGATCTTGCTGCTTCAGCTATGGTTCGACGAAGATCATCAGGCCTGTAAATAGTTTCAAAATACTTTTGAAACTTTTGAATTTCTTTTATGTGTTGGTCTGTACCTTTTTTCTTTTTGTCCTGCACAAAGGTAAAAGCATTTGTCAGAAGAGCAGTGAAAGTTGCTACGTCGAAAAAGTTGTTGATGTAGTATTCCTTCCACCAAACGTCGAACTCTGCAGTGCAGAGGAAGTTTGGTACAAAGATGGTGGGATAGACCTCCAGAGTTGGGTCGAAATATTTGTTGTACAGTTCTAAGCTCTTGTCGAAATGGTGAAATGAGTTGTAGAAAATGATAGCACCTTTCTTGTGGTAGATGGGCTTTGTCTTCGTCTGGATTAATCCAAACTGCCTGGCTACCAGATTGGGTTGATATACAATGAGAGATACCTTTGTATTGTTGAGGCTATGATGAGAAAAGAAGTGTCTGGGCATAAGAAAAGCTTCCCAAATGGAGATGTAGGAGTCTTCATCTTTCTGGTCCTCCACTGGGAGTCTTCTGGTGAACCATCTTGGACCTACTTGTCTATTGGCGAAGGGTGCCATTGAAGGAGAAAATTTATAGCGTTTTGCGAACATCATGATGTAGCCAGTAAATGCTTGTCGAAGGCTTACATTCTCATCAGTGGGGGTCAGTTGAACCAGCCTAGGCCATTCGACACGCCTTTCTTTGACTGTTTCTTCGACAACAGGCATTTTGTTAGGGATGAAGTTTTCAAAAGTGGCATTCAGCCATAGTTGTAGAAGCCAAAAGGGGCCTGTGAGACTGATGTTACCCTTTTCTTTGAGGGATTTGAGATTGCTGACACTTTCACTTAGAGATTCATAAAGGTTTGCTAGAAGCAACTCACTCAGGCAGAATGCAACTCCATTATGAAGCTGATTAGCCATAATGATGAAACTTCTAGCCACCTGAAGGGACCTTGTACAAAAGACAAATTTGGACAACCATAGGCTGAGAAAGGCAATGTGCTCTTCATCAGAGACTTCTTCATGACTTTCGCCTTGGTGATGGGCTATAAAAACAGAATACCCAGCATGCTTGGTGTCGAAGCCTATGGGATCCTTGTTCAGATGTTCAGGGTTAAATATTTCCCCTAAAGGACTAAGGCCAGTTATGGCTGCTATGTCGAATAGGGTGGGAGTCATCATTCCACAAGGTAAGTGGAAAGTGTTGTAAGTACTATCCCAAAAGTACAAGGAGGCCAACAGCATGTTTTGGCAATAACGGGGACCTTCTTTCGACAACTGGATTAAGTTATAAATTCCAGTTTTCTTCCAAAATTTTTCTTTGGCTTTTTCAACCCTAGTTAACCATGTTTGGTACTCAGAGGGATCCTTTGTCAAAGGGGGACTCCTAAAAATCCTATTTTGATTTAGATAAGACAGATCTATCTCTGTCGAAGCCATAGGGACTTCAGGTTCTTTTGATGAGGTTTCGACGGGTTTAGGGTTTTTATTAGCAGCTATGGGTTTGGAAGCAGAATAGCAAGGGTAAAATTCTTTTAAACGCTTAGGGTCCATAGTAGGATCAAAAATGGGGCCTAACATAGCATGATGGATTCCAGAAACAGAGATAGGAATTATTACCTGTGACCTGTAAATGCTTGCCTTTTCCCTTTCATTTGGGGGTTCTGGGAAGTACTGTTGATGCTGAGTTTGGGTAGGCCCAGATAATACGTGAGCAGGAGGAAGATCCTTGGTTTTCTTTGCCTTCTTTGCACTCTGTCCAGTGGTAGTCTTGGGAGGAGCCATTGATTTGTTGAAGATGGTGAAGAAACAAGAGCTCTGAAAGACTTGGAAATGGAGTTTTCACGCTTGGGTAAGAGAAGATTAGAGAGAATGGAAAATGTGAAATGTTATTGAAAGTGGTATTTATAGAGTTTTGAAATAAATGAATAATAAAAAAAGAAAGAAAATGAAAAGACTTTTTCAGTTGGGAAAAGGGAAACATGCATGTTAATCCATTGGTGGAGATTGAAAGTGGCGGTTGGTAGTGAGCCATGATTTACCTACAATATAGGGTCATGGGAGATTGTGTGAAACGTGGGCTAGATGTGACGTTTCATAAAGTGGAAATCATTGTGTTTCCTTGGGACTCAATAAAAAAAAAAAAAAAGAGAGAGTCATTTCACAATGAATGCAACTGGAAGTCAAAGATCACTTCGACAGCAAAAGACATTTCTCCTTTGATAGTCGAAAATATCTTTGCTGGGGGGCAATTTGTAAACCCATAATTTCGACAAGACCATAATTTCGACAAGATTAAGATTCAGGCTTTAAGGTCATCTTTGTCGAAGGATAGCATCAGGAGAAGAATCCAAGAATTGCTGACAAGGTTTTAAAGTTTCATTGTTTCGACCAGAAATAGATATAATGTTCTGGCAGAATAGTTTGGAGAGTTTGTGACTAAGGGCTTCGACAGGAGAAGTTTGTTAATAAAAGATAAGGTTTGGCAAGTGCTGAAGAGCTTTTCTC